>UNPT01000322.1:0-61765 GCA_900536445.1 Hymenoscyphus occultus | reverse complement strand
CCCCCCCCCCCCCCCCCCAAACCCCCTCACTCCCCCTCCATCAACCCTCAAACCATCAATCCCCTCACATAAACACAGTCATCCTCATAATAAAAACATCCTACCTATAGTGATCAAACACAATCTTCCAGTCTTAGAAAACAATTCGAGTTAGAGTGTGGCTGTTTCTCACCCAACGCCCCTGACCTTTTAGTACCCTATACGTTTGGCAGTTAGATCTTTCCCATTCTCCTCTTTTTTGCGGTGAGGTATGGTTAGGTTAATTCTCCCGCCTTTTAACAAATAAGGTTGACGGGGTTAGGAAGGTGTGCCTAGAGCAATACCAATTTACGTCTCTGATACAGTGAGTTTTCATGAGGCTATGATAGATCCTCAGAGTGACGCATGAGTTGGGAGAAGAGCTGGATGCTTCCACTTAATGCTTATCGCTTATCTACCTCCAAAAAACACCTGGTCCTACTGTAAAGGATATCTAGAAATGTGTTGATGTAACGCTAGGTATATATACATAGGTATATATATTTGGACGTAAAACCCAAACAATTCCACCAACATCTCCCAAGAGATACGAGACATAGAAAGACATACACACCCCACACTCCACACTTCACAAGCTACCAAGCAAGTCCAATTTCCAAAGGATAGAAAGATATAACTCCCCTCTTCCCCCCATCCCTTGACATTCCTTTCCTAACCCCTCTCCCTCCCCATTCCCCCCCCCACACACCTTCAGAATCTCCTTCCTATCTTCGTCAAAAAAAACACGACATCTCAACTCCCAGGAAGCGACTTGTTATATTCTATACACCAAAAACTTTTGTGAAAAGGTATCAGTACACTTGACTTGAAGTTGAAGGAATCGAATGTATCAAGTACTGATCAGGAGATGTATAGAAGCTTTTAAATTGACAGCAAGCCAGGTACTAGATTGAGTGAGTATGGCATGAGGGTTTTGGTCTTTGGTCTTTTGTCTTTGTACACAAGTAAGACAAGCCAAAAATGAGGGGCATCAATACCAACGAGAAAGAACACGCAAGAAAAATGGGGGGCGAGAGGGAGGAAGAGACAAGACACAGGATGGAATGAGATAAGGGTAGGGGTATAAGCGCTAAATTTCATATCTTTTTTAAGAAACCAAAAAAGAAAAGAAAAGAGAGGAAAATAATACAACAAAATACAAAGGATCATAACTCATCCTTGAAGACCTCTTCACTCCCCACTTCACTCTCTTCATCCTTTTCAATTTCCTTTTCCTTTTCTTTCTCCTTCCTCTTCTCTCCCGCACCAGAACCAGCACCAGCACCAGCACTCCCCTTCTTCCCTTCCCCATCCCCGCCATCAGACGAATCCTTATCATCATCATCCGAATCCAGAATCCCAAAAATAGCCCTCTCCTCACCCGCCTGATCCACGACCCGAATCTGCCACCCCTTCTCCTTCGCCATCTTCTCCACCTCCGTCCGCAACTCCATCACCATCTCGGGGTCCAAATCCATCTTCTTCAACTCCTCCGGACTCGCCATCTCCACCTGTCCGCCCTCCGATTTACTCTTCGCCTTGGCAATGATCTCGACCTGCTTGCCGATATTCTCCACGCCAAAGTTGGAAGGGATAGCAAGTTTCGACCCATCTTTCGTTGCCCATCGTCCGCCGCCGAGGATGAGGCCGCCGACGTTGACTCTGGGTGTCGAGGATTTGGTGGGGGTCGCGGCTTTGATCTCGGCTCCGACGGATGCGAGGGCGGCTTTGAGGGCGGTTTCCGTTTCAATTTCCGAGGAGGGGATGATGGTTCGGCAGTTTATGGGGTGGGCGATGTCGGTTTTGGGAGGCATGAATGCGACGTCGTTGCAAAGACGAGGGGTGTAGACGACCAGCAGGTATGAGCAAGTTTGTACTTCCTTGATGTATCCGATTCGGTCGGTGATTTGGGGGCTGCAGTGGAATTGGATCTCGACCTGTCGTGGTTTGCCTGTGAGATCGCAGATGGTTCCTTCTTCCATTCTTTGTACGAGGTATCTGGTATCTCCCTTGACTTGAAGTTCGGTTTTGGGGGCATCGTGCCGGGAAGACTTCTGTGGGGAGACTGCATTACTCCATTCATCGGATTTGGCCTTGGGCTTCTTTGCTCGACCTAGCACGAATTCTTTGGTGTTGGTATCGCGAACGGGTGGGAGAGCGGGCTTTCCGGGTTGAGGGGGTAATTGGTGGAATTGTGTGAGTTGTGAATTGTAACAAAAAGCATATGACCACCATCCGTCAACAAAATATAAGCAATTCCCTTCTAGATCTTGAAGTAACTCCCATCCTCGGTCTGAAGCGCGTGCCAATTCCTTCTGCTGTGCAGCCTTTGCCTCTGCTTCTGCCGTTTCGTTTCTTGGAGGGGTCTCGACGATTGGTATTGTACATAAATATTGCTCTCCATCCAACTTCATAATCTCAAAGGTCTCTTTGGCGGGGTCGAAAGGTCGATCCTCATCGGCTTTGTCTGGTTCTTTGGTTGCATGGTTACGAGATTCGATACCAGTACTCGAACTCGGGGCGGTTTCGCGGACGTGAGAGGAGGCTTGTTCAACAATGAGCTTCGCTGCCGTGTCCGATATTAGCGACTCGGAAAAGATTACTTCATACTATGCATTGTTAGTGAGGCGCAAAACGGAGGGGGAGTTGGGACATACTTGTGGATATGCCAGTATATCATCATGTACACTGAAGGTTGATTGACTGGCAAAAACCACTGGGGCTACCGCCAACAAGGCTGAAGTAAGTGAGCGCATCTTGCCATATGGAAATGGAATTGGGAAGGGGGAATATAATTGGCAAGTTGTTCCCTCAAGGTGTTGGAGTTGGTCCAAACTGTCATCAACTGCTTATCAGATAATCAGCACAGCCACGTGGCGTCATGTCTACATTCCAGGTCGGAATACTCGAGTACAGTGGAACATCCGAATCACCTACCTTTTGATCGACACCGAAACTTCATTCTACATTTCCATATCAACTTCACTCTACAATTATAACCATATAATACCTATCTAGATATTCCACCAAAAATCCTAATTACCTAACATCAATAGAGGCAACAGCGCGAAAAAGACTCCCTGGTGTCAGAGCGCCATCTACCGATATTCCTTCATCTTCGTAGAAGGAGATTTCGTAGAAGGGGAATTTATAGAAGGAGCCTTTTGTCTATGGCCAAGGAACGGGGATTAACACGAGACTAACCGCTATAATCATAAACCTGAATATCTTCTCTTAACGCGAATTATCTATTCTCACGAGCGGGTATTCAATAGGAGTAGTTAGTATAGTATAGTATATAGTATTATTTCATATAAGTTATTCATTCGTTTCGAGGGTGGTTATTGATTAACTCAGCTTACTTCCTTATATATTCACTTAATTACATATTAACTTACCTACCCACATACTTCATTCCTCACAAATTCACTTCCTCACAAACTTACAAACCCATAAATCCTAAAAAACTATCTCCCTACTGAGTACAGTGCAGTATAGCGTAGTGAACATACCATCAAAGCCAAAGCCTCACTTCACTATCCGAGCCAACCCCACCAACCCCCCACCTCCACAAAAGAAACCCTCCACGAACGATCAACAAAAGCTCGCTTATCTTATGGAATTCCGAGATGCCAGGTGTCTCCCTACCATACTGTAATCTCACACAGAATAGGATAAAGACTTGGTAATCTGTTCTAGACTTCCAGTAAGATACATCGTAAGGCCCCCCGACACGATCTCAGAATATGCCTTAGAGTGAGATAGAGATCGAGGGTAGGTAGGTACTGTATGTATGGAGAGCCGACCGAGAAGCGAAATATGCGGAGAGGAATTTCTGTAGGAGGGGAGATATTGAGATGAGGTGCGATGGGCGGTTTTCCATTCGCGGATGTTCTCATTCGCGGATTTTTTTGAAGAGGGTGTTGTTGTTGTTATTTCTAATTAAGTTAAATCGCACTGCAACAGATTAGTGCTCACAACTGCCGTGTAATGAAAATACCGCATCTCATGCGCTGAGTAGTGAGTTGGGCTCCCACAGTACTGTACAAGAAACATTCTTTCTCAACAAGTCAGCGAGGCATGCGTCGTCCCATCGGTTCTTGCATTTCCGGACGGAGAATGGACGGCCGATGAGTTAGAGGTGGGGAGTGCGATTCATATACATGAACGAAGCTAGCTGGCATTTCAAAGTGCAAACGTATATCAATCACAAGTGATGAGAAACCAAACCGGGGTAGGGTGGGTAGATATCGACAGTCAAGGCATATCAAGCAGCCGTTGGAGGGGAGTAGGTAGGAAAAGTAGTTCATGAAATTTTGGCAGGTATAGGTGTAGGAGTTTTCTACCAGTCACAACGTATTTTTGTTCCTGGAACCTGTTTCGAAGGGAGATGGAAGTAGAAACAAGAAACATTCGACATTCGACGAGTCTCGAATGGACAGTATCAGCGAGGCTCTTTGGGTTTCTTGCATTGAACGCACGTGTACCCCGCAAGTTCTTGAACCTCCTCGTATTTGGTCTCGCAAAAAGTGCATCGAGGTTAACGTTAAGGAAGGTTAAGGTTAGGCAAAGTCGATCGATCCTTCGTTGGGCAACAATGAAAAGACCGGATTAGGGGAACAGAGCAATGTCTGTGGTGTATGCATTGGGGAGCAGAGCAATAATGTGTGTGGTGTATGCATCGGGTATCAGAGGTTTCTGGTTGTGACGAATCATGGGCGTCTCGCCATGATGATTCGGTAGTACGAAGTAACCGTAACCTAAATTCCTACGTAGGCTGGGCTGCCCGATAGTATCAAGACAGTAGCTGAGCTGAATTGCCCAGCCATATTTCAGACCAGAAAGAGACACGCGCACCCATTTCGCCCAAGGCAAGGCCTGATGATGAAGCAAGGATTCGGATGGCATTGTCACACCAGAACTCGTACTTGGTACACTTCTGAAGTCGGTCAGCGTCTGGATGATGTGAATATGGTGTTGTGGTTGGTGGGTGACCAAGTTGACACAATTACTGTAAAGAGTACTCGTAACGGTCCAGTCAACGTTCATCTGGAGGTCGACGTGACGGTTGTTGATTGCGAAGGAAACGAAAGCCTTGGACTGCGGACTGGGGCGTAAAAATGCGAACCATTTTTATTTTCGTTTTCCCAATTATCGCGGTCAACGTGGTGCATCGTAAGCCAGGCGTCCAGTGTAGTGTAGTGGAGTGGTGATGTTGACCGTGGACCAGTGGGAAGGCGATCTTTCGGTGAGGCGGAAGCAGCGAGGATGGGCGTCGTCCGCCTCATTTTTGTCTGCGATTTCAGTGGAGCGTGCGGGTGCCTGTGATGTCGTCGGGGCGAACGGTGGGAGATTTTGGGGGTTTGTGATTGGCTGATCTTGTTTGATCCTTGGAAACAACACATCAACATGGACCAGGGCCACACGAGGCATTTGTTTCTGCTTCGATGTACGCTTTGGAGGTAAGGTGATGCTGGTAATTCTCGATCATGTTGGTATTACCATGCTTGCAGGTGTGTATGAGCAATCGAGGTGGTTTGCGGGCGCCAACGGTGTGTCGAGTAGTGTCGAAGTACTAAGTGTCGAAGGGTCGAAATGTGGAGGTGTCAAAATGTCGAAGTATGTCTAAGTGGACTCGTTCCTGCCGTGTGCAGTAGAAGTGACATTACAGCTGCACCTGCACTTTCTACGCCCGGCTACGAGTCTGTACTCTGATCTTACCAAGACACTTCCCCTGCCTATCTAGTTAGAGATGGCTGCCTGTCCGGTAGGTAGTCCTGTACCTTTCATAGGCTGCAACGACCGAGTAGTGGCTAGACTACCTATGGGTACTACCTACTGTACGGCACTGTGGTAAGAATCGTCTTGATTTCAGATAGACAATAAGCCGATAGACGGGATGGCGGCCGTTGACCTCGTTAAACCGTGAGACTTAGGAAAGAGTGCAGGCTTAGCACCTACAGACTACAGGTACTCGTACATACAGTACCTATGAACGGCTCAACGCCTTGCCGTTGATGCTAATGCTAGAGCTTCAGCCAACTACAGGACAGCAACAGTACAGCAACAGTACAGCAACAGTACAGCAACAGCAACAGCAACAGCAACAGCTACCCAGTTCAGTAACAAACAGTCACACTCTTCGCATCCGATACGCCCATCGTCTCCCCATCGTCTCTCCCCACTGACTTCTGACTTCTAGCCGTTGCTTCAGATGCTTCATAGGGTATGCTCAGAGTTCAGAATTCCGACTCGGGCTCAGAATCGGGCTGCCAAGATGCCATCGCGAGGCAGCAAAGGAGAATGCGAGAAAGTGTTGCAGGATTCGCATCGCATGTCTGTGTGGTAGTGTACGAAGTAGTAGTGGTGGTACACAGTATTCGAGTAGTGCTGTTGGTGCTGTTGGTGCTGTTGCTTGAGTAGCCTGTTAGCCTCTTCGCCTGTTAGTGCGTCGTGGTGGTGCGTCGTGGTGGTGCGTCGTGGTGGTCCCTCGTCATCAAGCCACCAAGCTTGATCGTCCTCCATCCCCATCCCAAGCGGGAAGGAAAATGCAAAATCTCACCGTGCACCCACACCCGCATCCACAGCCATCTACTCCCACCTATCCACACCACACCCTCCCCCTCGTTTTCCCCTTCCATCCCTCCATCCCTCCATCCCTCCATCCCTCCATCCCTCCATCCCTCCATCCCTCCTTCCCTCCATCCCCCCTTCCTCCCTTCCCCCCTTCCCTTTCCCCTCGGTGGAGATGCGCTAAGATTAACCTCTACTCCTGCTGTGCCCGACCGTAATCCAAAACCTTGACGGCAGAGCCCCATCCATTCCCATCCACATCAACCCCCCCTACACACCCCCCAGGTGCCCCCATCCCATCCCAAACTTTCATTTATACAAAGGTTGCGTTCGTCCGCCTCTTTTTTCAAAGTCCTATCCATCTCCTGTTGCTACTCTTCGCCTCGTTTTTGAGTGACAAGGTCCCACGATCTTCGAGAGCCTAGTCAACAATCTACCACCAGACCTTACCCATACCCATACAGTATCAAGTACACCCGTATCAATCATTGTACACCTTCGACCAGACGAAACTGTCACGCACCATTATCGATAACTTCATTGCTTGACGTAGCAATAACTCTCCTCGTAAGTTCTTCTGTACATTGATTCATCCATTCGTCCTCATCCTTGTCTCCACCGAAGACGAAGACGAAGACGAAGACCTCATGGCTGATCCTCACAGGGCTGCACATCATTCCAGCTTCGACAACACCACGAGGCGAAGCAGGAAGCACCACGACAACACTCCCTCTAACACACCAAGCTGTCCACGGCCCAACCGAAACACGCAAGCATGTCTCCTTCTCTCACTATCGACACCACTCTCACGGACCAGGACCAAACCCTCCAAGAACTTCTTCGACAACAAGCACAGATCACGGCACAGCTCCAGGCCCATCTTGCTGCCAGTTCCTCGGGTTCCCAAGCAACCACCTTCCAACGGTCCCCCATCCACAAGCATTATAGTCATCGTCGAAGTAATAATGTTCCCCGAAGCATGTCCAGTGCCGGAGCTACCATGGCTCGCCAACTTTCTGTAGGACTATTCTTTGGTGCTCCCTTCCTGAACTGGCTCTAATGACAACTAGGATCGGATAGAAGCCCCCATCCAGCGTTCACGAGCCCTCTCTCAACAATCCGCACCAACTCCCATGACCAGGACCAACTTGAAGGGAACTTCCTCATCACGAAGCGGTGGCAATCTCCCATTCACACAAAATGGCTCCGTTATCCCTCCTCTATTTCGATCGGAACGAGAGAACCCGGCTTTGGATTCTTGGATGCAAGACCAACCTATGAGCTCCTATACCCTCACTCATCAACCTCTTCACCTCCAACGTTCGGCGTCACAACAAAGCTACGGACTGGAACAGGTTCCGGAATTGGGAGACCTGGAACACCCAGGAGACTTCATCTCACGAACAATGGGTGATAATTCAATCCTTCCCATCTCACCATCATTCTCAACGCCTTCTTCAGCAACACTCAATCACAACCACTTTACAACAAGTGGCTCTTTCAACCTCGGCTCACCATCAACACCGACAACTGAGTCCCTCACAACGGGCACGACACTCACCAGCAACATGAGTCGCCAAAGCAGCATGTGTAATGAGATTGAAAGTTTTCAAATGATCAAGTTCAACTCGAACAACTCCTTTTCTTCCGATGTCACTTCTCCACATCAATTCATGTATAATGAAGTCAATCCTCCTTTTGTATCCCAACCCCGACGCTCTTCAAGCGAAGAACAGTCCAAACTATTGATTGGTACTGGTGGCGCGGGGAATGATTCTCAATTTCCCATTTCTTTTTCCTCTGAAGATCCTTTCCCATCTCCTCTTTGCGCAACAAAGATGGAAAAATCTCAATCAAGCGAAAGCACTTCCTCTTCTTCGTCTTCCAATTCTCGAAATAAGCAACGCTTACTAGCCACATTGGCTTGTAAGCCGTTGATGCCGAAAGGCGAGACAGATACTCCCATGTCACGATCAAACTCTTCAAAATCGACGAGTCATGTCGCATCGAATGATGGATCGCAAGACAGGCTGGCTATCACCAAGCCAAGCTATCAGCGTCCGAAACATGAACGCGTATTTTGTACTCAATGCGAGTCACATACCGAAGGGTTTCGCGGTGAGCACGAGCTGAGAAGACACCAAGACCGAGAGCATAAAGCTTCAGTCAAGAAGTGGGTGTGTATCGAAGCTTTAGGTTCGAGTCACCCCAAACCAGAGTTGGCTTTGACCAAATGCAAAGCCTGTGTGCAGAAAAAGAAATATGGGGCATACTATAACGCAGCGGCTCACCTACGTCGAGCACACTTCAAGCCCAAGAAAGGCAGAAGCAAAAGCAGTAAAGTCGACGATGCCGATAAGCGTGGAGGTAAAGGAGGTGGTGATTGGCCTCCCATGTCTGAATTGAAGCATTGGATGAAGGAAGTTGAGGAGGCACAGGATTGTCTGATGCCAGCCTCATTGCAAGATGATGAGGAAGAAGCGGTTGATGGCGAGACGTCCGATAACGAAAATGTCGAGAACTACGAGCCGCAACAGCATTATTCTTCACAGCCCATGTCTGGCGTTATACATACCGCCTTTGACAACCATTGTGGCACGTACATCAACAATCACTCTCCAATGATCCACGACTTTCCGAATATAGGTGGAGATGGGATGTTTGATATGAATTCTCTTGTTGGTACTGAGGCCACTTCGTGTGGTGATTTTGGACAATTTTCGAATTTCCCTAATCCCGTCACGGGGTTTACGGGGACCGACTTTTTCGATGGAAGTGTAGCTGGGGTTGGGCTTAATCAGATCTTTGATGAACAGATCTTGAGAGGTGGTGCAGATTTTGTTAATTTTCCCACTTCTTTTCATGGATGATTCTGTTTTTTTATGAATCATTTTTTTCTTTTCCTATTATCTTCTCGTCTCTTTCTATCTTTGGAACGGAATAGACGTATATATTTCTCGGTGTGGTGTATATAAAAGTTTCTTGATATCTTCTTTTTTTATGCTGTTCTTATACTTTTTTTCTTTCTTTTCCTTTCTCTATATACACTTCTTTGCTTCGACAGCGTCTCGTTCTTTTCTCATCGGTTCGTGTTGAGAAATCATGTATTGTTTAGCGTGTTCTTCTAGGGTTTCATCTCATCACAGGGGATGAGAAATGGGATTATTACAGGAGTTTTTTCTTTTTGGAATTTAAAGATGGGGATAAAGGCGTCTCCTTTGATTTTTTGGGGGTGTGAGGTGGTGAGGTGTTGAGTTTAGGGGGCTCTTGGGTCTTTTGGTTGCATGGCTTTTATGACTTTATGGGGTGTGATGTGATGTGAATGATATGTCTTTTTGGAAAGTGGAGAAGTGAAAGGGGGGAGTGGAGGGAGAGGGAATGTATATAGATATAGTTTAGTATCATAATACTTATACTTATACTTATACTCATGAGGTTTATGGTATTCTTGATGGGTGAGAGGAGATGGGATGGATGTCCAATAGTGGAACTTCCATTATTAGATTACTTTTCTTGCCTTTTGGATGAATGGGAGGATGTGAGTTAGCCGGGTGGGTGTCTTGGAAGAATCGTTTCTCTTTAATTTGAACCCCCAACGGCAGTGATTTAGCCATGATCCATCCTTCCTAGCCGCGGGCGGATACTGTATAGTGGGTGGGATAACTTGGGGAATTGTTTGCCTACCGGTACTTGTTTTGGCACTTCTCACTACACTATAATGAAGATGTTGTATCGAAATGCATCTGCCGGGCAACGCGTGACGGGGTGTTCTGGCTGTTTTTATAGAGTGGGGACTTCTTTCGATATTTGTATAGTGGTGGTTGATTACGGGAGGTGGGTGGTGACGGGTGTGATATGGGTGTGATATGGGTGTTTAGGGGAGTGGGAGGAGGAGGGGAGGGGGTTTAGGCGGTGGTTGGATGGGGTGAGTGGGGAGAGTGAGTGAGGAGAATAAAGGGGGGTATATATTGAATGAGTTCGTCCTGGTTTAAGGGCTTTGGTTTTGGTTTACTTCTCTTGTCATTTCACATCCCATTTCACATCCCCAACCCAACTCAACTCAATCCCAATCCATCCAACCCATCCAACCCATCCCAACCTCAACCCATCCAAACCCCCAACCACCCTACCACCAAAATGCACCACACAACCCTCACCCTCACAACCCTCCTCCTCGCCCTCTCAACCGCCAGCATCGGATCCGTCGTCCCCGAAGGCTTTCGGACCGTGTATATCACCTCGAATGTAGATGTGAAGTTTGTTGTTGTGCCCAAGACGCCGGTGAAGGGGGGGACGACTTTGGTTGTGTTTGTTTTTGCCCTTTTCTTTAAAACTCCTACCTTACTTCCTATTTCCTTTACTCTGTTCTTGGACTTTTTTGGTTTTTTGGGCCGGGAGGGTGGGGATGGGGTTAGGGGGTTAGGACTTGGGGGGGGAATGGGGAAGGGGGAAGGGGGAAGGGGGAAGGGGGTGGAGAGATGGGGAAGGAGAAGAGTGCTAATGTGTGTGTGTTGTATAGGCAAACGAAAAATAGTAAACCTGAGCAACAGTGGTATATCAAAGAAGGGAATACGACGATTCAACATGTTGAGTCGGGGTTGTGTATGGATGCTGGGGGGAAGTGTTAGTTTTCCCTTCTTCCTTCTTCCTTCCTTCCCTTCCCTCTAGACTTACCCCTACACTTACCCCTCCCTTCCCCTCTCATTTCATCTCCTTTCAAGTACATATCTACAACTCTTCTGTGGTGGGGAAGGGGTAGAAGAATGGTGTTAACGACGAAAATGTATAGCAAATTGGAAAGATATGGGGAATATTTATCTACAGAATTGTTCCTCTACCGAGGTTGCGCAGAAGTGGGTTGCTATGAAGGATGGGAGGATTGCGCTGGGTGCTTCGAGTCCGCGTTTGTTTTCCCTTTTTCTTTCCCCCTTCTCCCTTTTTCCTCTTCTTCCCTATCTTTCCTTCCATCCTTCCCTCTCTCGTTCTCTCCTTCCTTTCTCTCTCGTACTTATGGCAGTTGTATCCATGAGGTGGAATTGACATAAGGCTGACGAGAATATACAGAGGAATGCATCGATCTCCAATACATGAGAGCTACAGCCAATAACCCCGTGGGTTTGTATAGCTGTGCTGGTCTGGGGAATACGGGGGCCGCGGATAAGGGGATTAATTGGCCGTTGGTTAATGCTACGGTTTGAGTGGGTGTGTGGGATGAGCATAGGGGGGATTGATGGATAGGTGGGTGTGGGTGTGGGTGGGTTGGAGGGTATTTTGGGGGGTGTATATAGGGTGAGAATTTCTTGTTAGTCGTAGGCCTTGGAAGATGGTCGTGTTTGAGTCTGAGGGTTGAATTGGTATGTTTACCCGGATAAAGCTTTTTTTTCCTTTGTGGGTAATCAGCCAAAATACCCCCTATGTCACTGCATTATGAATCACTAAATCATCCCTTGCGTAACTAGATTTTAACTGAATTATCCCCTACTTTAGTATTGATCCCTCCTAGGTGATCAATCTGTACTCAATTATCCTCCTGGAATTTCACAGGTGATTATAAATTGTTACCCTAGCAATTTTCGCCGGTCTTTCTTAAGGTCGAAAATTATATGTAGCAAATCCTGCTTCGTTTTTATTTCTAGGTCCCATCTGTTCCGGGATACTTCGCTCGCTCCCTGACTCAGTGACTTGAAGTACTTGGAAATCCTCGTTTAGCTTCTTAAAGTAAGAAGTGAAAGGTTATAACTGAAATTTCTCGATATTTTGGGCTTGGGATTTGAGTTAGATAGTAAGTAGTGTAGAGTAGTGGCGCCTGCTGTCTTTTACTTAAATAGGTTCCAACTCTGCTCTACTTTAACAAGTTTTTGTTAGTACTCTAGTAGTATTAATTACCATGAAGAGAAGTGACCTAATCCCATGTAGCGCGTCCAGCTATAGCATTCTTCTACTGGTATTACTACTAGTAGAAAGCAAGATGGGGCTAATTTATGAACGTGCCGCAAAGTTGTAACAGTGGAGGCAAGGGCGATATCTAGTTATTACACTTTCACCCTTATAAGAGGTGGGAACACAGAGTGGAGAGCGAAGAGGAGAAACCTTCTAGCGAACGTAAAAACTAGTTGTATAGACATGCACATTATTGTTTCAAATGAGTACAAATTACTAATGATTTGCACGAGTCCCTGGAATCCTTCAAAGAGTGACGAATTTTGAAAGAAGCTTCAAAGTGCACAAGAAGATTTCGTGAGCCAAACGTGCAAGCCTTAGGTAGTTGATTAATCGTGTAATACGCTGAATTTGAGGGTGGCATAGAAGGTGAAATCCCAATAAATGAGTAATTATTCATTCATTTTTCTTCGAATAGTTGTCGGCTTTCATGTCGTTCTCTTGCTATGATCTTTTGGTACTCTCAAACATATCAAAGCTTAATCGAAGGCATAGATAGAGCCTGGGAAGGAACATTGCTATACAACGTCGAAGCAGCAAAATTTAAAACACATCACGTTATTCTTCATCATGGTAAAAGCCAATTTAAGCAAGTTCTTAATTTTGTATCTAATAAAATGTGCCCTCATATCTACGGCACAGATTCAAGCCTCCTAGTTCTTTGGTGCTGTGCCGGAAACAAATGCCTCAATAGCAGCTGCAAATCCAACAGGGTCCTGAACAGGAGCGAAATGGCTGACATCCTTCAACATAACCAAAGAGCTTCCTGGAATAAGCTTGTTCAATTTAGCTGGAACATCCAAGTTGACAGCCTCCTCCTTATCAGCGCCCACAATTTGTACCTTCTTTCCATCGATGCCACCCAATTGGGCATCAGTGAAGAGAGGAAGGGTAGCTTCCAAGGTACCCACTCTGGTTGCGAAATCCCTGAAGTCGGCATTGGGTTGGAGAACTGCGTACTCCTCTCCGCATCTACCGAGGAAATCTGTGTAGATGGCGGTATCTGCGAATGTGGCGTTTGAATCCTGTGGGTTCTGGAAACCACCAAAGACGAATGCTTTGCTGATGCTGGGTGCGATCTTAGGGTTGATGAGGGAGGCGAGAGTAGTTGCAGATCCGTCACTCCATCCGGCATAAATAGCACTCTTGACACCCTCTGCTTGAAGGAGGTCAAAGGTATCTTCGGCCATCTTGTCAAAGGTAAAGGTTTCTCCGGCCAAGTATGTCGATCTTCCATGACCTCTTCGATCTACTGCAATGACATAACGGGTTTTGGCGATGATTTTCATCACATCTGCAAAATAAGCTGAGTAACCGAGTCCTCCGTGGATAAAAACGATTGGGTCACCACCAGCTTGCTCGTTGTATTTCTGGAACCACAATTGTACTCCATCAGCGGTTGCGAATGTTTTTGTGCTGATTGGTGCTGCTAGTTCTGGCGTTGGCGGGAGACTGAGGAATCTGGGGGTGGATTGGCGTGGGGTAAGAGGGGAGGCTTGAACAGCTGCAAGGAATGCAAGCGCTGTGGCGAATGTGAGTTGTACCATTTTGTTGGATATGAAAAAAGAACTGTGTAAACAATGCTTGGTTTTATGTAATGAATGTATATTTCTCGACTTCGATGTGTATTTTCTGACTTGTGTGTGTTAATGCTTAGCTCAAAGAAAGACTACAAAGCAGGAAGAAGAAAAGAGGGTGAAGAGAAAAGACCATCTGGATCTGGATTCTTTTCAATTTATCTTCCTCAACCCTCCCTCAACCGGCATTTTCGGACGTCTATAAATTCAACGCCCCCTTGGAACCACCCAAGTCCGGCATATTTTAATTTCGAAACCGACATCTCCAGCCAGCCTAAACATCTTGGATGCTCTTCTTCCCTTCTGGAAGTGCGGTAAAGTCTAAAATAACCCCAACCTGAAATTTAGGTTCGGGCGTGAAACGGGGATAATCCACTTTGTTGAACCCGCGCATTACCAGGCCACTTTTTGGCACGCCTAAAATTAGATTTTACGAGAGTCCGAACTATTCTCTATTAAAAAGAAGGGAAATTTCAGAAACTTACCGGATTTCATAATATCAATTGCAGGATTCTCTAATTTTGCGCATTACAGTAGGCGGAAATATTTCAAAATAAACGTACAGAAAAGGGGCAAGATCATGATCCAAAACGTACTTGAGTAACCCCCTAAAACTGATCCTTTGGTACCGGAATTCTCGCCTATTCTCAGCCTCATTCATCTTCACCGCATATCGTTACGGAATTCTCCAAGTTCCTTCGCCCATCACGTGCTACTTCGTAACTTTCCAAAACCCAAAGGAGGATAGTTCCTCATGAGATCATGATGTGAATGGAGCACAAGCCCGATGCTTGTCCCCACTTGGAAAGGTGGTCACCGCTAAAACCTCGCTGATTCATAATCTTAGCACAAAAAATAAAAGGGTTGAAGGAATTCAAAAAATCACCTCATCGAAAACCCTCCGAATAAAAACAAAAGGCATAAAAAAATTAGCGAAAAAGTAAGCTGATTTTGCAACTGCCGTGAATCGAACACGAACCTCCACCTCACTTTGCCAGATATTTCTGACTTGGAAGGGTGGAATCCTAACCATTGGACCACAGAAGCTGTGAGTAATTCAAGCTTTCTTGAATTATGATCGGTGGCCCTTATTCAAAAATATATTTACGGGAAGATACAGCCGTGTGCTCTCAGGTTGTGCCGAGTTTCCCGCATCATTGATAAAAACGTGACCTTGCAGGCTAATACCATCTTGTGAGTAAACTACATTACTATAAAACTATAGTGCTTGAATTCATTCAGTTAATGAATTTAATCTCAGTATAATATAGCTAGAATCTATTCTTGGTTCCAAGGATAAATCTTTCGATAAACGTGATATATCACATGATCTGCTCAAACGAACTGATATTCTTCTCTATTGATAGGATTTACAATTGGAGAGTCGGACGCCTGGGAGAATTAGACTGCGTAAATTCAACTTAAAAACAAGAGCAACTCTATGCTCCAAAGCTAAAATCCAATTTCAACAGTTGCTTAGTTATGACGAACATGTTCGAGGTAACCCTTCTAGACGCCAAAGAGCTAGATAAAACGTGTACGCAAAGTAGGCTCGATAACTAGTCAAATTGAGACTTAAATACTTGAAAAACTGACTATTTAGCCAAAAGACTTCGTTTTGCGGGGAAAATTTAATAAAACCAGACACCTTTTCTCCACTTTTTGTACACGCTTTATCTGGCATTTTGACGTCTGGAAGGAATAGCCATTGTCTACACACAGCTATATGAACTCCAAGTCATAATAAATAGTATTGAACAATTGGTTTGATTGCTAAAATTGCCGCCTAGAGTTGATTTAATTCGAAGTTAGATTCTACAATTATACTATTAAGCTGGAATCGTCGAGTTAAGTGCTTCGAAACTCTAGTTGATTGTCTTCTTAAGCGAGGTAAAATTGAAATCTGTTACTTCTTTTACGAAATACCTAAAGAAGACTATACGGCATATCATCGAACTTAGTATAAGAGGCGTTTTCCGATTCTCTCTAACAGATTTCCGAGTCACGAGTTTTTTACCGCAATATAAAAAACCTAGATTACTAAGCTCTAGTTTCTACTTAGAAAAGTACTTTCTGACATCGATTCTTACAAGGCTACTTAGATTAGTAAATAACTCTAGAAGTTTCATTTCTTTTTTGGAATATTTTGGGGAAAGAAGAAGTTCTAAACTATTGATAAAAAGAACCCCGAGAAAATTCCAATCCCTTCGAGACTTGAGAGTACTAGGTGCCAACGTGCGCTTGTATGGATACTTTGACTGGGTCAAATTGAGGTTCAAATACTTATAAACATGGCCTCACAGGTCAAAGGCTGAGTTTTGTGTTTTAGGGGAAGATAGTATAAAAGTGGATACCTTTTCTCCACTTCAAGCGCACGCTCGCATCTGGCACTCTCGAGTCTGGAGGGGATAGCGAGTATTCTACTTTCTCCTAGCCGTAACAAACGTGAAAGGTGATGAGGTTTATCTAGATTATTGTAGTGGTATACATGGTAGAGATTCCATTAAAGCTTTACGTTTATTACGCCTAGAAGATGATACTTCAAAGTAGTGTCAAGTTTCGCTTGTAGATCATCCTCCTCATCGTCCGCGATTTCGAAACTCTGCCAAGTGAACATAAGAAAATATGAGACAGCCTTTGGAATATATCATACAACTTCCTCACCAGATCCCGTCGAGACGATCTTCTTTCGATGTTCTTCTTCTCATCTTTTAGTGCAATTCATTGTGGCTGGTCTACCATTCTATTTTATCACCCTTCGAATCATATCCTCTACCCAATACTTCCAATTATTCACCATGCAACTCCTCGCCCTCCCAACCACTCTCCTCCTCCTCACTTCTGTCGTTTCCGTCACTGCAATCCCAGTTGCCCCCAGTACAGCCAACAGTCTCCAAGCTCGGCAGTACGTCCCCTCCAGTCTTCCCATTCTCTGCATTACTAACACATTCTCCCCAGAAATGATGTCGGAACCATCGGCGGCGGACTAGAAAACCATGAGGTCACAAATTCCAATACAGGTTCGTCAAACGACAAAAAGAACGGTGCAAAAGATCCAACGGTTGTGGGTGGAGGACCAATCGGGGATCCACACAAAATCTAAACTGTTGATTCGTTCAGTTTTGTCCATTAAAATTGGCTGGTTTTCTCGGTTTTATAGAGCATCTTAAATATGGGGTATTTGATAGGGTACAAATTACTGGTTGCATCGCCTGAAACGGGAGCGCTAAATCTAAAATGCGACTCTTTATAATTGGAAGCGATTTGATTGTGTTATATGTCCCACCTCTTGAAATCGTGATATTTGCCATATTTCACACCCTCTTTCTCTACCCTCCCACAATTGCCATACAATAGACTCTTTACAATCCCAACGCCTAGGAGTTAAGAAACTTATATACCGTGGTAAATCGACTCTTAGGAGGAGACTGGGGTTGTGGGTAGAGTACATGAACCAATCTTCCCACTGAGAGACCAACTTTCTACTGGAAAGAGGAGCTGCGGCTACTTATAATAAACTGCGCATAAGAATCGAGCACATTTCAGTACAGTAAAGCGCTCAGGTTTATCTTTTGCTTGCTTATTTTCATAATCCCAATTAGAACTGTATTTGGTTTTACAACATCCAAACTGACCGAAAAACTAAGCACACTGAAATGTTGCTAACGCTGACATTACTACAGTGACCTATCCTCTTCCCTGAGGTGCTGTCGCAACCCCCATCGGCACAGTTTACAACAACACTTCCAACACAACATCAACCAAGGCCAAGAAAGTAAAAATTATTTCAACTGGAGAAACGAATATAAAGGATGGACGTAACCTTCAACTTCGCGTGTTTGTTTTCTCCTTTCTCCACCTCTTCTAATCCTTTACTGGCCTCACTGTACCATACTACTCGTCGGGTTCATAAGTCTGAATCACCTAACGCCGAAATCATTTCTACTACTACCTAAAATCTCTACAACCCTCAATATTAATTATACTTACGTACCTAAAACAAGCACCTAATAGTTGTTAGAGGATGCGTATATAGTAGCTTTAGTTACATTTAGGAGTTGTGTTCTGTAAATTTTAGTTGTAGAAGCAACATCGGTGTTAGGTGATTCAGACTTATGAACCCGACGAGTACCCTCAGCAACCGCGGACTCCGCTCGCAACTTCCTAAATATGTCCCATCGATTTCTAAAATCAATTTGGGAATGAGTGTACACTAGAATATAAAGAGCCTCCTATCACTAGCCGTCTTGCTTCATATGTTATGCTGTAACAACTCAACTATCGGTGAGCCTCTAATTGTTTCGTTAAACATGTTGTATGACTTTGTCCATTGCCAAGTTTGTATTTACTTTATGGAGTAGGTAGGACTATTGTACCACATACAGTGCCTACTGGAAGACCTTACGCATTTCCATTGAGCAGTGCTTAGTCCTTGGATGAGGGAGTCGGCAAGTTTTGGGGTTACAAGAAGAACAGAGAATGGATCAGGACAGTTTTAGGCCCAGTATGTGAAATTCGAAAGGTCGACCTTAACCACGAGGTTCGAAGTCCCTTATACAAATTATTGATTATTCGAACACAAATGTGGAATCCTTTTCTCCGCTCTATGGCCAACCCATGCTGTGAACGTTGAGTTTAGTGGACCTTAACTGCATAGTAGTTGTACTGTACCATATCGAGAACTTTCTGAGGTAAATCATAAGAGGAATCGAGTCACTCACTCTAAAAATCAAGAGAACCTCTACAGAGGTGTCGAAGAATTCCATTATGACATCAAGAATGAGCAGGATCAAGACAGGAACAGAAAAGCTCACGTGCTAAGCTTCTAATGACCATGAAATTTGTAGCATTGATCTTTTCAACATTTTGTTTATATATCTGCTGAGAGATATCTCTTGGTTAAGGTTTCTGTATATCACTTGTGGGAGGAAAGTTCGACTATGAGAGTAAATGGCGATGGTTATTAGGAGAGAGTACTCTCGATTACCTGTCGATGCCAAAATCAGGCAGGCGAGTTGACATGTAGTCTCTTCCGAAGACTACTCAACGTACACATCATTGACCATGGAAAGGTATATGGTATATCCAACCGTCGCCAAATATCACAAACCATATGTCTAATTGAGTCATCCTAGAGGAGAAGTGACTCTTGAAGCCAGCTTCGATGCGCGTAATAAAACCGATTACCCCAGCTCTGGTAATACTTCATATAATAAAACAGTTCGTGGGGAGAGGGCATGAAGGATCAGCCAACATCACTGGACAGGCTTGGCTTAAATTGTAGCACCGAGGTCCTCAGCAATCTTACCACCTGGCACCAAATTGCCAGAAATCCAGAGTTATCAACATGAGCTACAACTGAACTATTCACAAGGTGATTAATATTGTTTGGAAACTCAGTTTGTCGGTTTGGAATAACACAAACACCTATTCTAAGGAGAAATTATCAAAAGTGTTACTAATCGAAGGCATTTGCCAGAGTACACAGCGTATGTGTCTAGCTAGTTAAAGTCGCAAAGACACAAATTGTCAACGAGAACACTACAACAAACCATGGATCTGAAATTTTGGGCAATACCGGTAGTAGGCTCCCAACTTAGGTGACCAACTGTCTTTAAGACTTCAGTAACAGCAAAATAAGTGGTTGCGTCTTTCAACTCTTTTCTAACAAACTGAGGAAGAAGTGAGTAACTTTAGGAAGGTTAGAACCAACGAAGAGGAGTAAGCTCTCAACATAAGCCATCCATTAGGTGGCCCAGTGGTAACCAAGCAAAAGCAATGTTATTATTTGAGAAGTTTGAAATATAGTCATAAGCTTGAAGTGAAATAATGGGAGGGGATGGGCGATACAATTGGCTTAACAATAACTGTCAGCGTTCAGCATTTGGAATTCCTTTCTATTCTAGACCCCCTATATAGAATATTCCATTCTATTTGTTATAACCTCTAGAATATGCTATATTCTATAGTAGAATTATGGAATTTCATAATAGAACTAATCATGTAATTTATAAGATAGTCGTTACGCTCCGTTTAACTACTAGGCAGCTTATACTTGGCCCTACTATATATAGACTATACGTATTAGGGATATTTGACCTACTTTTAGGCTTACTTAATACTATCTAGGATACTTAATATTAGAACGTGATTTATCTTACTTTTTATTTACTTAACTATACTATTATTACTATTACTTAGTTATAAGCTACGGCTTAGTCAGCCCCCGCCTAGCCCTCTAGATTAAGAATTCTTATATATAGTAGTATATATAGTAGTATATATATATATCACCTAGAATTCTACAATTCTAGAGGCTTCTTCTCTAGAATATTCCATTCTATTTCAAAGGAGGCCTAGAACGTTCCATATAGAATAGAATTCTATATATTCCATAGAATCGTGTTCCAGATGCCGAACGCTGATAACTGAGTTCGTTTATATATTAGGAAAGAGCTAGGTAAAGTTCATTGTAGTGTTAGTAGAGAGAAGCTTTGTTGTAAAAATCTAGTATGTTAAGAACATTTTAATGGCTCTAGATAAGAGCTGGCCAATGAGATTGTTTCTTGAGAAGATCAAACAGCAAAAGATTTACTGACCTCGAGGACGCTAGAGTTTGGGCCCCCCATATACCTTATGGCTTGCTGAAGTTGTGTTTGTTTTGAAACCCCAACTATTTTCCACAGAGGTCAATACTAAAGTTGTAGATAATAAAAGTGACAGTGGAAGCTCCCGTTGCTCTAGCCTTATAGAGAAATTCTCGGGATTTCCAACTGTTTGAGCAATTTAAATCTACTGGTGATTGGTTTGGTGGTCTGGGATGCAATTTTCCAAAAGTACCAGAGAAGCAAGTTGCCCCCATTCGGGCCATTCCTGCGGAAAAAAGTCTATTCAGTTTAAATATATTTTGAATCGTTATATACATGGTTTATATGTGCATAGAATGTGAAAAGTCAAGTTTTAAAAGTCGTCAGATCAACCTGATCAGAAGCCCTGGCTCCTCGATTCCAATTTCTCCCACTCCTAACTCCTATCCCCATCCAGAATATCTAAAATGGCCCGCATCTCTTTGGCTAAGTCAGTCGACCTTTTCCACTCCACCACAGCATAGCTCGTGCTACGATTCTTTCATTGTACCCATAGACAATGGCATTTGCAAACCCTACAAACTGTGTACTCGCCTGCAAGATTCTGATCCACCGTGCGGAGTATCCCACACTCTCAAAGACTCGATTTGCTAGACCAGGTATCCAAAGAAGAATATAAGCAATGGGATATGCGTTCACAAGAAGAAGACGTTGGATTCGCCTCTTTCGTTGCTGGAGTGTGGGCGGTGCTGTGCAGGTCGTCGTAACTGTCGGCATGAACGACGGTGCGAGCAAGGGACGGCGGACTAGAGCGAGAGGGTCGGATGTCTCGAAAATGGGACGGTCAATCATGGTTCTGGAAGGGTGAAGCTTTTGTGATATCTCTCGGCAAGGGGATAGAGGTCCGATTTTTTCGTCAAGTTTCCGGCTTGAATTTTCTTCTGGAGAACCTGGATGTGAAAAGTAATCGGCAGCTTCTCCATCCTCAATCGTTTCGTCGATGACGAAATCTTCATATATTTGAACTTCTTCAGTAACTTCACAGTTATTCGAACAAGAAGCAGAGAGAACTTTGTCCATCACGGAGAAATGTTGCTGAATATAGAAAAATAGATAGGCGTAGAGTGATGCCACAGTAATGATGATAGTAATCCGCCATCCGTGTCCGAGGGCATAGCGAAGTGCCGGTTTTTTGGCATCCAGCCAGCACCAATTCCCAGTGACAGGCCTATAATCATCTAGGAACAGGCCAGTGAAACCTAAAAGAAAAGAATAAGTACCACGTATTTTACGTCCACGGAATTAGCACCTACTTGTTATGAGAGGAACCGTCCAGATTCCGAAAGTGACTAATACTTTTCGTTTACTAGACATGCTAGGCTTGAAATTGGATCTTTTGATTGTAATGACAGTGGCAATGGCAATTGCGAGTATAGAAAAATCAGTCCCCTTTTAGTTGTTAGCTTGCCATCTGGAAAAAAGGCTGGGTTTTAAGTGGAATTACCTGAACTGTTAGCTGTCCAACCAGTCCGTTGACATTGCAACCAACCCCTGGAGGAATAGCTCTGTGTATCATAGCATATATGCCAGAAACCGTATTGTTCAAACCATTCAAGAAATCTGCATATGAAATCAATAGCCTAAACTGGCAATTACAGAATGGTTCCTCACCTGCGGCAGCCAAATTTATAATGAGTATATGCCGAAAATGTAGTTGAGATGGCAACAATAGGTAGCATAGAAATACAAAACCCGCAGCGATCATTGACAATGCACTGCCCACCAGAGTGGGAATCGCAACGGCGAGGTCCAGCATTTTTGACTCTCGTATCAAAAAGCTGTCATGGTTGAAGGAAAATTATCAAGACAAGAGCCTCTTCAGTATATAATGATCTTAGAACATGTAGCGAGAAATGCGGGGTTCATGGGTGGGAAAATGTGGAGACTATGTTTGTCCAACGCCCAACCAAGACAAGCTAGAACAATCAAGCAGATTTTCGAGCAGAAAAGTATGTGTGCACGGTTATAGTGATCGGTTTTATCAACACTCGCATGCAGGGGTCGAGTGCAAGCTTTGACGTAGTTCGTGCACTTCTGGTAGCAATTTGCGTCATCCAGAGGGTAAGACCAAGTCAAAAAATAAGGCTTCTCGCTTGGATAAAACACTGCGGCCTGTTGGCGAAAGATTCTTCTCCAGCATCAAGACCAGCCATTCGTCGGAAAAAGTTCAAGTTATCAGTTACGCATCCACTGTAGTCTATCTTCGACTTAAGGGTCAAACATCTTTATAATACCGCATGGTCTTTCTTTATTTTCCGGTGAGACACTATACTTCAAAGTAGAACTTTCTCACCACATGGACATCAGGGGCGAACATTTCCAAATCTCGATACTCGCCCCGCCCTTCGCTTCCAGATCTGTTTTTGATTCTGACCCGATTTCCTTCCGAATAGACGACTTCAAATTAGCGGAAGATAAGAAAGAATTTGGAAAGTTAAGCTGGTGCAATAGCTGATGCCTCCAACAGTCATTCTGCCGACAGACGCGAGTATACGGAGAGACGCACTTATGTTTCCGAGATATCTCCAGGGAAGCGAGTATCATAAATGTATTTCCGGTGTAATTGAAGCCTGTATTCGATATCAAATGTGACCTTAAGACTGACTATCGAAATAACGCATATGTTAAAATTCATTTATAGGGGATGTTTTTATATCACGTGAGGACAGACAAACAAGTGGAAAGAGCTAGTGGCGGGGGCAGGAACCTTCAACAACTTTCCCGCCCCTGCCCTTCAAGCAGGATTCGTACGCTTGTGCTTATGAGAAAATGAGATCTGTGGAACGCACATATTACCTGCGCTAAAGACTATACTTATGGGCCGCCTTCTTTATCTTGACACTGACAGCCTCCAAACTAAGCGAATAGGAAGAAAATCAATGATAATGTCTGTCAGTGAATTGACGACACTGGTAAAGAGAAGGGCTGCTGAATTGTTATTGTACGAATCGTAGCGTCTTTGAGCCGCTGTTATGCTAGATTGTGCCATGAGTTAGCAACATATCGTCTACTCAATCTCCAAATTACCACTACCAAATGACAGACATGAAATGGGCAAGGGCAGGCACCCATACAGAAGCTTATAGAGAAACAAAAGAAGCTGGATGTTTGCTTGTTGAATGCAAACGTTCAAATAACCATGGAAACCTAAAGTAGATCTGCACGTGCTTCCCCTACCGCAGTGGAGCTGATTTTCACCCCGCATCGCGGGAAAAGCCTGGTTTCCAACCACCTAACGTTTAAACCCAGAAAGAAATCTCTTCTTTTTCAGATACTCCGTACACTCTTCCGTAAGTACCCAAAACGCCTAGAACTGAAAGGGTTTTCAACAATTGTAACCCTTCCGGAGAGCTGCAAGAAATATACTTAAGCTAATAAGCAGAACTATTGTGCTTGTGCTCAGGATGTCTCAGCGAAGTGTTGTGCAGCTAGGTAGAGGGGTAAACCCCTGTTGACTTGAACTGTATTTTGAGACCTAATCAGCTTAAAACAATATCCCATCCTTCTTTCCACGTGGGAGATGTCCAAGACCCGTGTTGCGTAGCAAGCAGTGCAAAGCTCAGAAGTTCACCCGTTCTTGTTGACCACCATAGGGGTCGTGACCCCACTTTAGGTGGGCTTTTGAGAGAAGAGCGCTAACGCATGTATGCTTGAGGTAATCTTAAAGCCTGACGACGTCAACCTTGACCTCTCCTAAGATTATTGGCACAGTCTCCTCTCATCTATTTGGTGCATTGCATATCCAGGTTTGAATCACTGCATATTCTGTATCTAGGAGAAATTTACTACGCTTACCGCTCTGTCTGTACGGCTCTTCAGCGTTGGCGGCTCTCTGCACTCCTTCCGTATGATCTCGCGGGACCACACGTGCCGACAAGATAGAGCCTATCCCATACTCCGTACTCGCAACAAACACACTGCCGGTTAGCAGAATATCACAATGAGGGATTGGCCAGTTGTATCCTGATATTCTGCTAACCGGCAGTGTGTTTGTTGCGAGTACGGAATGGTCCAAACTGGCAAGCTGACATTGCTCAAACCTACCTACAATTGTACAGGCTCTCAATGTAAGTAAAGGGTCTCGACAGCTCGTGTTTCCCCTCCCCTGTATACGACTTTCTATAGGCAGAGTATAACCCTATCAGCCAATTGGATTCTGATTTATGTGGAGGTACTGCACTGTATATCAGAAAGTGACAAGGGGGGGAAAGACCCGAGCTGTCCAGACCCTTAAACTCATTTTTCCGCCGTCGAGACTCGAGACAACAGTTCTCCCGCAGGCTGCAGCTCGATTAGTCTCCGTGAAACACCAGCCTTGGTATACCGTATATATGCCATGCCATATGCCATGCCGGCCGGGATCTAGTGATAAGCTCCCAAGATCGCCGGTATCATGTTTCAAGCCGAACTCACGGAGATATTAGTCGCCACTCATGTTATTCCAAAGGCAAACTGGTTCAGTCAACTTCAGTGAAGTGAGTAAGATGACAACCATCAATGCGCTCAATCGGGGGGTTTTAAATGCATTCCGGTTCTCTGATGTAGGTACAGGACTATATCAGACACAGCCAAACGTCGCCACTTGTCCTGGGGTGGCCAAACTTACCGACAGGAGCTGATACAAATATCAAGAAGAACCCTCGGACGCGTACCAAAGAAAAAATGTCTGGATGGAAATGGTAAGAAGTTGGGAAGCATAATGTGGATACAATTGATGCCTTTGAAAATTTTCTTTACACCAGACCACCATGGGTTCTAAGCTTGGATTTCGACACTTAATTTTGAGAATCTTGGGAGACATTTGGAAAGCATACCAAAGTGGCAAAAGCCTCTACTTGGTCGGGCTCCCGTTCCGTATACGATATCATCTAGTAACATGGCTACCACGTGGCTGGATTGATCATACGTCTTGTGGAAGTTGCGTGTTTTCCTACTGGTAAGGTAAAATTCATGATGCTCAGCGGCGTAACTAACAGAATAAAAAGTAACATCGTCTTTATTGAAGTCCCAAGTCCCACCGACTATCAACCTACCAACGCAACCTTTATACTACTTGGAACATATAGCTTTCTCGGATTAGACAGTGGATTATGGAATCCGGCGTGCTACTAATAGAATAAGTAATTACAATCGGGCTACCCAAAAGAGCCTTAACGTATACAACTCTACGTAGCTCTTGTCAGATCCCTTCAAACTGCAACTAATATTGACCAGAATCCTTATCTTCAAGCCACTGTTTTCTTCTTCTTCGATTTTCACGAGTTTTCTATGTTGTATCAGCCCTTCTCGTATGGTCGCTAAGTATTGCCACTGATTTTGCCACTGTGGTGGTCGTAGCCGCTTGCCAACAAGTTCAGAAAGGGGCTCTCGCTTACTTATTCACTCCTACAATTCCGTTTTTTCAATCGATAAAATAGCGTGCAAAATAAGGTGGTTTACCTCTTGCCCTTCTGGAAATCGCAACGAGTTACTCTAGACTTTTACTACGTTTTGCAGCATAGACAATGGATCATTTCATGCATCGCATTATGCTTCAATGTGAACCTATTTATTTACTCTAAGGTACAATATCATATCTTCTGCAACAGATATCCTGGTTCTCCCCAATCTAGGGTTTGATTTTCGCTGTCTACTCTTCTTGAGAAAGGGGGGCGGGGCGACGGCGGCGGCGGATATCCAGGTCGGATATATCCTCAGCTGACGGGATCTTGTTACAGTATCTCACGAGTGCGAAGAATCAGCTCAAATCGAAGCCGAATGTTACGCGTCCATATATTCCTAAGAGTGTACATCAAACTCGAGAGTTAATAATGGGAATATAAAGCTCAAATTCCCTCTCAAGACTCCTCAGAAACTCATCACTAAACTCTCCACGCTAAACAACACCAAAAAATGACACTCACAACTATCCTCCACCTCTTCTCCTCATTCACAAACCCAGCGCCCTACCACCTCCTAACCTACAGCACCCTCCTCGGCACCTCCCTCTACCAAACTTTCATCATGACGAAAGTCTGCTACGAAGCCCTCCCACCATCCTCCTTCACTACTCTCCAAAAGCGAGTATTCCCAGTATACTTCAAACTACAAACACTCCTCTTATTACTCACAACTGTCACGTTCCCACCATCTGGCCCAGTATCGCTTATCCATGAGAAGGAGGATTGGATACCCCTTGGTATTGCAAGTCTGATGGCGATGCTCAATTTATTTGTTTATGGACCGAGGACGGGGAGGATGATGGTGGAGAGGATTCATCAGGGTAAGTCGAGTGGTGGTTCGAGAATTATGAAAGTTTACTGACTCAGTGGTTGATTTAGAAACTAGGGATGGGAGGAAGTTTAATGATGAGACTGTTAGTATGGAGATGCAGGCAAAGAAGAAGGCTTTTTCCAGGGCCCATGCTATGTGTATTCATTTGAATTTGTTGGCGGTTTTGGCTACGGGTTGGTATGGAGTGCGATTGGCTTCGAGATTGGATTTTAATGATTAAATAAGGCTCACGAGACATGGTCTTCCCGTAAGTTTGAAATGGCTAGAAAGTGAGGAGACGGAAGTCCATGTTTTCCAGGAACACGATCGAAGTTCTGTCTTATTTTTTTAGAGGCAATAACCTTTTCACAGTCACATGAAAATAACAAATGACAAGGAACAATGCACGGGGTCGAAGGAAGTGTAATTTGTATCAAGTATCACTACATTTTAACTTAAACATATCATATGTGTACGGGTATCATATTATACAAAGCTTGCGAAGCAATCGCTGTAGGTTGCCTGACGGCGCTGGACTCCTCTATTTCGAGGGCTGGACAAAGGCCGCTTCAATGAAGTTCGGCCTATCCTCAGTCCTAGATTTTACGACGAAGGCTCCGTTCATAAAACGCGTATCAGTTTGTCGAGGTTCGAATTGAAGTTGACCGTGCTTAAAGAAGAGAGCATATTATCGCACTACAACCCATCTCTCTCAAGGCTCTTCTTGCATCTTCTTCAACGCCCCAGCAACCTCTACCCAGGCCCCCTCAACCTTCGCCAGCTCCATCGGACTCATTTTCTTCAACACGTAGCTAGCCACTGCCGTTCGATCTCTACTCTCGGGTCTCCCAATACCCACACCTATCCTCGTGTACTTCTGCCCCGCCAACTTAGCCCCGATATCCTTCAGCCCATTGTGGCCCTTTGGACTGCTACTTCCATCTCGGACCTTCACCGCACCCAGCTGCAACTCCAACTCATCGTGCAAGATCACCAGTCGCGCGTTCTCTGGCCCAGCGACGTTCTTGAATTTGCGCCAGGCGGATTTGACTCCCGTGCCGGATACATTCATCGCAGATTTGGATTGCCAGAGAGTGAGGGGAGACCCTTCAGACACGATGCCTTTCCCATAGGACTTTGTGGCTCGGAAAGGAGGGTATTTGAGTGAGCGTTGGAGAACATGTAGGACGTGGTGACCGGCGGAGTGCAAGGTATTGTTGTAAGGAGCCGTGTTTCCAATGGAGCAGACCAGCAATCGGATGGGTGAGGCCATTTGCACGACGTCAAGGAGTGCGATGGGAATTGAGGTTTGCGCGACTATTGGAGGTGACGATGGCTGAATATCTTCATCTTCTAATTCTGCTGGTGTAGGAGAATTTCGACGTTGTCGTCTGGTTTGTCTCTTGGACTTTGAAGTGGTGGTAGTTTCGTCAAGGCTGACATTTTCCTCGGTCGCTGCCAAGGTTAATTCTTTGCGTCGTGAGGGCATCTTGGCCAATGATATTCCGTTTTATGCAAGGCTGAAAAGACTTCTGAATTTGTAATTTTTGTTAAGTGATAAGCGATAGGAAATTCGATTTCAGAAAATTGATTCATAGGAATAGAGTAAATATATCTATGAGACAATATCATTATTCTGAAACAATCATTCCATACTACAAAGCAGGCTTTGTCATATTGGCTTTGTCAAGAGTCATCGGCGAGATGTGGCGTAAAAAGCGGCTGTGCTAAATTTGAGTAAGCAAAGCTTTCCCTCATCAAAGACTTTGGGAGCTCCGAAAGAGGAAATCTCGAAAAGAGTCATAATATTCGTATTTCGATGTCTCAACTAATCCTTCCATGCTCACCTCTCAACTCATTAAGTGATCATGAACGCCGAAACTCCCCCAAACCGTCCATTACATATATTATTCTATTGCCCAAATGATCTCAAACAGTGCCGCTTATGCTCAATTCGCGAATCTCCTGTAAAACTTGTTCCACGCGACTATCAAGATGTCCTTGAGCGTATTGCTCTCTTGTATCTGCATCCAAGTATTGTTGAACCTGAGCCATACGGGAATATGCTTCGGCACAGAAACGAAGTTGAATCTTGACTAAAGCTTCAAAACTTGGATCTAGGTACGGTACTCGGAGGTCGATTAGTTGTGGGAGTTCAGTGAAGAGTTGCTCGTTGAGTTGTTCATATGCTGCTTTGGCCATTTCCTGTTCCTTTTCGGCGCGAGGAAGCTTGCTAACGTCCTTGTCCGGTTTCTCTACAAGCTTCTTGACCTTAGCTCTCATAGCATCGTAATCCAAAAGTTTGTGGTTTCGCTTTTTGATGCCTGGGATTGTTAGTCTAAGAGCTCAAGGATGATAATTCGTCAGAGGAGGTCCCATACATTCATTGATATCAGGGAAGTATGCGCAAAATCTGGAAATTGGTTCTAGAACCGTGGTACTGAATTATGTTAGTGGTGCAACTACAAAGGTTCCCTCCAACACTAACCGATATGGACCATCAAGCGCCTTGATCGTCTCGGCATCCAAGTCCTCTACAGCTTGTTTGTAACTTCTGCTAACACCATCTTTTGCACCAGCATCTCCGTAGAAGGCGTCGATCGTTTCTGCGATTCGCATCTGTGAGGCCGTCATGGCTGCGCGGATCAGCGCGGAACTATCCAATGTGTACATCTTGCTACCCACCACGTAGAGAATCCAAATAACCTTTCGCCTCCTTTTGCAATCGCATCGATGCTGCTTCCATTGTTCGATATCGCCTGAGCGGTCATGAGAATGTGGTCTTTGGAAGCTCGCATACGCCGGAATTCCCTACCTCTCCTCTACTTCATAATCTCGGTCGTTGGTCTTCTCGACATGGCCTAAAATATATCAGACTACTATTCATATTCAGTAATCTTAGAGAGTATTGCATACCAGTCTTCATCATAACCTGCGTCGTCGCGCGGTTGATATTCTTTTTGAATCCTACGATCTTCCGTCAGCGCATTGCACCCGGCGGGCGGTTCTCTTGATTGCGTACCCTGCCACGACATGATGGCGGTTCTCTGTTGGGAGTGTTGGGCGTATAAAGAACTCGTGGAGAAATCAAGTAGCGTCAAAAGAATGTACTCTGGTGGAAAGGTCGGTGGTAAAATATGAGGTTGTTGATGAGAAAGTTGGAAGTTGCACTGCAAAGGCGTGCCTACGTCGTCTGTGGCTGAGCTGCCCCAAAGCGGGCGCTAAACCCCGCCATCATCGAAATTTACTGGGGCTCACTTTTTTCGTCTGATCTGAACATACAAAACGTTCACATTTCCCAAACACCATCACCACAACCCCCTTTCCTGCTACACAAAGACCGTATACTTCCCAAAATGCCATCCCGCGGTAACCCCAATGTGCCAAACAAGCAACGGCGCACTGCGAGCCGATCCAAAGTTCAATCCAAGAACGCCAAAAACAAGATCACCAAGAATCCACGAGGTACTGCGCGAAGCAATGTCCTTCACCCTACGAGTGGTCCGCTAGCACCTGTCTCCAGAAAGAAGGCAAGAAAGCTGGAGAAGGCGCAGAACAATGCGCGTCGAAGAGCCCTGGAGAAAGCTTTGCAAGAAGGAGAAGTTCAGATGACGGGTAAGTTATATTATCTTGAGTCTTCTCCATGAATAACCCATTAACAAAGCATCAGATGCGCCAACTACGACCAAATCTAAACAGACTGTGGCTAAGGCGGATAAGATGGAGGTTGACGATGTCCAGTGATTATTTCGAGAGGATCAGCACCTTGACGGGGGGCTTCCCGGGCGAGCATAAACCCAAAAGAGCTGCCTCCAAAGATAAAGGAAGTGGCTAGCTTTGAGTTGGGCAATGTATAGAAAAGGCAAAACAATTCTACGGCGTTAGGGGACGGGAACGGGCAGGGAAAATGGTACAGTTTGGCGTTTTTGTTTTGAAAAAATACCCAGAAATACGATCATAATGGCACGCACCAGCGAACATTTCGCTCCATAATCTATACCATACCTCGAATCCATTTCCTCCTTCTAAGAAAGCCTTTTCAAGAAAGCCAAAAGTACTGGCCTGGTTCAGCGACCGAGTGAGCTACCACAGTCAGAATCACGTCTGAATTTCGCTCAATCTGTTCAGGATTTTTCTAGATGGCTCGCTACGAGGTCGGTTGTAATTATTTTTACATTACAAAGCGTACCAAGTTATGGCTCCGGACCAGCAGTGCCAGTCCGTAGCTCCTTGAAGACCTTTGCAGCTCCAGCATTTCTGCTCATGACGCTCTCTGACGCCAGGTAGTTTCAGAGGATAGAAGCTTTCTTGATCTATCTTAATGATTGGAAGCATTTTAGATTCGTAGCGACTTGTTCCTTACCATGCGGAGCCTTCTCGCTATTCGTCTCGCCCCTGTTTTTATAACAGCTCGAGGAACTTTGAACTCTTTTGAAGGCTGTTGTCATGATACTGAGTGTAAATCCTGTTTGTGAAATCAATGGCCTTTTTTGACAAAATTGCATGACCTGGCGAACAAGTCAGTATTTTACAGCCTTTTCATTGAAAATACAGCCAATAGTTTTGCTCTTGCAAAAATCCTTTTCATTTCAATGCGCGGGTAATGATGCATATTTCGGTTGGTTCTCTCGCCTATGACTAGGTCATCGATTACAGATTGCGTGGTCGGAATGGCGCACGCTTGTCAGGTTGTAATGAGTTAGCAGTCAGGCGTAATTGAAGGGTATCTCCGAATTACTCGGTTTAGAAATTTTGAGAACGACTTTAATTGCGGCTCAGAGGCTCAGTTCTCGGGGACGCGTCAGATTCGCCCAGTCGCTTCTTAGTAATCAGTGAAAATGGGTTGTTTGGTTACTCAAAGCACCAAAGGATTGGATTTTGGTATGATCACCTACTTCAAGCTGGGTAGACTCGTATATCATGCCTAAGCCTTGATCTACACTCGCCATCTGTGGCTAGGATCTATGAGGCCTTCTGTTCTATAATTGTTTTGTACAACGATCTTGCAGTATATATACTAGCTCAGCGGGAAGGAACCATGGGCATCTGTCTCAGCTTTTCTACTAGTCTGAGCAAACTATTTCCTCTTCTTTGTTCTTGGGATTTCCAGAATTATCGTCATAGTTGATACATTCGCAATCATGTCCTCCTTTCAATCAACTTCAATCATCCTGTTTTTATTTTTCGCAACTCAAGCACTCGCAGTTCCACATTACTCAACGAACACACATAACTCAACAGACACCAGCCCAAACATCGAATGGAGGACTTGTAAAGAAAATGATCCACCAAACTTGCAGTGCGGTCAAATCAAAGTTCCCATAAACCACGAAGACCCCCATGGAGGCCACTTCAATCTTGGGTTCGCACGCCTTAAATCCAACAGCATGTCGACTATTGGAAATCTCATCTACAACCCCGGAGGCCCAGGAGGAGCAGGTTCAGCAGAAGTGTTTGCCCAAGCCTTTTTGAACGTTTCAATCTGGACTCCAGAACTCCTTGCACACTACGACATCATTGGACTCGATCCACGTGGCACTGGCCTCAGTAATGCCATGAAATGCGATCCAAACATCTGGAATAAGCGCATCTCAAGCACTCCCAAGAATGAAGACGAATTCAAAAAACTTGTGGCTTATAACAAGGCCTTCGGAGAGAGTTGTAGGAATCTCACTGGACCTGTCTTTGATTTCATGGACACAGAAAGTGCGGCTAAAGACATGGACTTGGTTCGAAAGGCACTCGGTGAGGAGAAGTTGACATTCTATGGACAATCGTATGGGTCACAACTTGGCTCTACCTATGTAGGATTGTTTCCTAAGAATGTTGGACGTATGGTTCTCGACGGTGTTATGGATCCTTCACAGTCCAGCGTTGCTCAGGTTGTTATGGAGTCCAATAACGGATACGAGACCACGTTGAATAAATTCTTTCAATGGTGCAACACCACTGCCGAATGTGTTTTGAACGGGCAAGACGTTGCTGGGATATTCGACAAAATGACTGCCACAGCAGAAAGAAGTCCTATACCAGCTCCTGGTTGCGCACCTGAGGGTGATAAAGCTTGCAGAAGTGATGCAACGAGTGAAGAGATCCTTTCTCAGGTTCAAATAGGACTTCTTGGGTTTTCTGCGTCCCCCGTTTTCCTAGGATGGCCAGCACTCTCTGGAGCAATTGCACAAGCAGCACAAGGCAACGCAACCTTACTATTTCGCCCTATCAAAAACACACCAACTCATGCAGACTTCTCATTCCTAGGCGTAGGCTGCAAAGATTGGATCGCGGCATCAAAGAGCTACATAGACCTCGCACTCATTCGCCAAATGACCGGCATCCTCTCACCACACAGCAGAGGAAATTCGCAATTCTATCAGATACAATCATCTTGCATCGGATGGCCATCACCTGCTACGAACAACCCTCACACGTTAGATCCTAAAAAGGTCGCTCAGTTGCCGCCTATTTTACTTGTAAATTCGTTCTGGGATCCGTCGACTCCGATTTCGTCGGCGAATGCATTAAAAACCAAGATTCCTAACTCGGTGTTGATTCTTAGAAACGGGAGTGGTCATACTAGCTACCTGACTTTTGGGAAGACGACGGAAGCTATAGATGCTTTTTTTGTGAAGGGGATATTGCCTGCACAGGGTACCACATTTGCCTCTTAGGCTTTGGTGTGTTTGTTTTGCGGGATTGGAAGAGTGATGGCAAGTGACGCCTGCGACTGGCTAGAGTATTGGAGGGGAGGGTGGTTATCACCTATGGATTATTTTAGAATATAAAAGTCGGAAGGGTGATGGTAATTCTGATATGTAAGATTACCTGTATCTGTGCTTCATTCGTTTTGTTTTGCGTTTGATTTCTGAAACTAGATTTCTGCCAGTCGATATTGTGGTGATCTTAGGCCTCTTTGATCAGGTTTCAAAGGGTCATCTGTCCACCCATCAGAGGGGGGTTTGTCACGTGCACGTGCATGATATCACTGTGTGACCTCGAAACTTTTAAGGCAATTCATCAAGCCCACGGTCATAACTCCTTCTTCATCATGAATCCATCAATTGAAATCCGCGCATGTTGCAACTCAAAGCCACCCCCGCCACAAACCCAAGACTCAAAGTGACACCATCCCCTTCTCACCATGTCATCTACATTCTGATTTGCCAATTGATCAAAGTCCAACATTGTATTTGTTTGTAGCATTCCTGTTTTGGCTGACCGGAAATGTAGAGGTATATGGTTGGATGGCGGGGTAAAATGGCTGAAGAGGTGGTGTGCTAGTCTGGACGAATTGGAAGCTCCTGGTAAGCTGCATCTCGACTAGTAAGGTGTGCGTAGATTACAACATACTGGCACCTTCAGTTTTGCCCTCCACACAACCTTGTCAGCTATTTTGCTGCGCATGCTGTGTTCGATGTTATCGAAACTCATCGAACGTGGGGTGGCAGACTGAACGAGATGGCGAATTGAGATTGATATATGCCTGGTCTCGCTTTCATTTGGCGTTTCCTACTAAAATCCTCGCGGCATATACAAGTGTTCGTTTTGAAATATCGTTAAAAATGGAAATCGCTAGCAGTATTGTTGCCTTGGGCACTGCAGCAAAGGTCGCTTGCAAAGCAGTAAAGATCTTCCACGAAATTGCAAGCAAAGAAGGAGCTGAAGCAATTGCCGATGACGTTAAGTTCTTTGCAGCTCATATATCTTGTTTTAGCTTCTCGGTGAAGACTGCACACGCGCATATACGAGACCATTATGACAACTACGAGGATTCCGATACCATCAAACAATTTGTGAAGGATGATATTCTCCAAAATCTAGCATGGCAATCTAAGAGTGTGACCAAACGTTTGAAGACATTGGCGCCTCATTTGAAGCAAGATCGTGATCGTCTCGGGTTCTGGGGTCGTTGCGAGTGGGTTCTTCGTGGTTCTAATCGAGAGGCGCTTTTTGTCGCGATGGAGAGAGTGAAGACAAACTTTATGATTATCCAGTATCAAGTGATGTATGAAGCATTGCAGAAAAGATTCGGAGATTCCAACAGTCTTCCAAATAAAAAGATTTTTGGTGAAATAAAACGAGAGCTGTAAGATATCGTACTGACCACCTATTCATTCGGTTAACGCTGACTAGAAATGATAGGAGGGAGGTCAAAACACAACTCAAGATTCAAATGAAATCTCTGCGTACTATAATTGAGAAGGACGAAAGCCTCAACAGAGGCACTTTACGTGAAAGCGAAAACGTTCATAACCTCCAGCTCAAGAAAGTTGAGACCTCAGTTCTGGGTATTGGTGAGAGAATTGTATCAGAAACTGGTTCGGCTTCATCATCCGGGGAATCGATGAGAGAAAGTCAATCCGCAGTCTTATCCAAAAGTTCTTCCCACAATAGCCGCCCTTCAGCTTCCCATAGTCCTTCTGAACGAACCGTCCACTTATCGACAAACGCAATACCTCGACGCAATTTCCGTCACGACGCCAATTCTGACTTCCAAAACGCCTCTGAGGCGCAAGAGGTTCATTCCAGAACCCAGCTCGTGCCGCCTCAGGATTCATCCTCGCAGAATACACCTTATCAAGTTCTACGTGGCACTGGGGAGTCAAGAATCTTCGAAGGCTCAGGAGCCTCAGCTCAGGATAATCAAATCCGTCATCGAAACTCTCCGAACTCATCTAATCGAGAGAAAAGAGAGGGAACCCAAAACGCTGATCCGCTCACCCACGAAACGGAGAACCCAGAATTCCCCAGTGTCTCGAGGTTGAATGCGTCCAAGTCACGCATCACAAATCATATGATCAATATTCCAGTTCAAAAGCCAAAGAAGTTGTTACGTTTAGACCCAGCATATAACCTCACAAGGACCATAACTGTTCCCATTCAAGTACCCATTCAAGTTGGAGCAACGTCTCACAAGATGAGGATAACTGCAACCTTGAATTCAATGTTTCCGGGCAATATCATTGCAAGACAACTAGCACAGGATCTTGGGCTCGACATAAAATACTACAATGGCGATGAGCCTGAGACTGAAATCCTGATTGGGAATTATTCTGAATGTAGAAGGTTAGTGATAGGGACTGTTAGCTTCAGGACTGTGTCTACAGAAGCGGACGATCCCTGTATAGTCTTTGTGTGCGACTACGCAGATGGTCAGAGCATACCATACCCTCTGGTTCTCGGCTCTGAGTTTGACGTATCTGATAGTCCCACCGACTCGTTTCATTTCATTGCGGTCACAAACAAGACGTTCAAAACAGATAGGAGATAGGGCTTTGAAAACACAATCGAAGGGCTGTTGTGTCGATGTCTCCGTGGCTTTTGTCCTTGTTAAGTATGGGCTAATGTATGAGGATACGAGTTCGATTGGCTTAGGATTATCTGGTAAGTATGAAGAAGATTGATTCCTTGAACGCATGTCATTAATTTTGTTAGCAGGAAACCAGTGCAGCATTTGTGAGAATGGCCTACCTTGGTTGCTTGATTAAACAAACGTTTTTTGGAATTCTTTTGCGGAATAATATTTTAGCCCTATCACCACATTCTTCTTTCCGCCTGCAGATATTTCTCTAATTTCTTTTCGAGTACTGTATACACTTCCGATATGGTTTCCTCTACTCACAAATGCCATTCTCATGTATAACAGACCCTGTCTACCCAGACTGAGATAGCAGACACGGCAAGTTTTCCCACAACAGACGATGGTTCCTGTATTTATCTGTCATATTGGATGTTTCTTTGAGTCGTCAAGTGTTATGACTGCTGTTGTTTGTTGGTTGGTGGTAAATAATATTGCTCGCTTAGCGATGAACAGGGGGGTGCGCATTGATGGCACACACAATTTGCGTTGACCAAACAGCGCGCAGGTCATCATGTGAAAGCTTGAAACCTGAAGAAACTGTGCCATAAATAAATGAATAACCTCTTATCTTGCTGTAAGAGCCTTGTTTATGGGATGTCTGAGGTCTACGCTTCAATAATTTGTGTGGTGGTAAGAGGATGGTATCTCTACAGTATAATTCATACCCCTCGTTCTTCGTCTCAACGAAGAACTCGGATTCTTGAGGGCACATATAAATCAGCTTGTACCCACCAGGTGTGGCCCAATTGTCTTCACGATTGTCATCAATCCTACTATAGCGAAAGTAAGGATTCTGCTCCAGATTATCGCGAAAAAGGTATTCTTTGCCAACGTCTCGCAACTGTGATTACGAGGCATTTCTGTACCGTAGTGCTTTCTCTCTTACAGTCAATCTCGTAGGTACACCTAAGTGCAAAAATATGACCAGAAAATTCTGACGAGAACTTTGATGTGTACGCTCTTTCCAGTGTGTCTGTTGAGACATTGTCTTCCTCAATTGCGGTACCCGTAAGATTAGTGTGAAAACTTTCAACACCCCCCTCCCATCGCTGAAACAACAACAGCAAAAACGTAAAATCTGTAAAGATGTATGCGCTTCAAAATTGAAGCTTGCATGCAAGCTTACTCTTGATAGATAAACCCCCCCCCCTTTTTTTTTCTTGAGTTTTTCTGCGTGCTGGTAACCTGCCAAAACTGAGAGAAAACTGATCCTAGAATACAAAATATAATTGTCCTAATTTATTCAAGTGCATTGCTTTAGAAAATGGAAGAGTAAGGAAATGCGCTACCACTACAATGTTTTTTGTTTATTGTAAGGTAGTCAGCCTCCTGATGGACAAGAAACGCAGTGAACATGCGTTTTCTATTAGCGTAACTGGATAAAACATATTCTGCTGTTTAGTCATTTATTATAATTCAACCAATCAATAGAGATTCTCAAACAATTGTCTCAATTGGCCTAAAGTGTTTAGACTATTCAATACTGTACTGCAGAAGGTTTCTGAACCTGTCATGCGTTTGTTGAGAGCCACCTACTGTCTTAAAGTCCCTCAGCAAAAGCACCACAGGTTCTGGATTCGCGAAACGTCCTTCTAACTTTGCGAATAGACTGTAGTTTCGTGCGACTCACAGCTACTATAAAGCCCGCTCCTCTGCACCTCAGTTAAATCTGAAACTCCCACCAGCCACGACTTCCACTGTAAGCTTTAAGAGTATGGACAGTACTTGGTTCAACAGCCATAGTAATAGCGACATAGTGGTATTTAACTGCCCCTTGGAGCAAACAAGATATAAAAGTGTCAAGAGAAATAGCTGTCAAGTTTCCATGGCTCTAATTCCTACAATAACTGATAAATGCTTTGAACTACCATACGTATAATCAAAATAATTTCACGATTCACGAAATAGCATAATACTTATAGCGATTAACCAAAATAACGAATATAGTTCAACTACTAACTAATCCATTTAGAAAGACGAGATAATAAGATATCTTACTTAGGAAGTAAAATATTAAAAAGGTCTTCTTCGCTAAGTCGGATACGAACTTTACTTACCTAGGTAATCTAATTATACTTCGATAATTTATACTTTCGTATACGTATTATAGTATACCCTTTAAGCTCCGATAATATCACTCTACTATTACTTTAGTCTAGATAACCTAGTACTCGAGACTAGTAAATCGTACTAAGATAGCTTACTATACGTACTTTTACTAGCTATACCTTATTTTAGATACTCTTACTATATTATACCTCTAGGCTTTTATTCTATCAGCTAGACTAATTTAACTAGCTAAAAAATAACTATCTATTCTTTAACTATAAAAATAAGAGACTAAATCGTTATTTTCTTACTAACTACGCAAGCTTATACACGCGCGCTTATAAAGACTTGAGCTCTACGCAATTAAACCCCTATAAATTAGGAATTTCTAATTCCCCTTTTACTATACTAGGAGACAACTAGGTACCTACCTAATTATCGCCATACCACCTTAATACCAAACACTACTTAACAAGCCCACCAAATCACCAAAACACTCCCAACACCAATTTCCACCAAAACACGGTCCAAAAACCCCCGGGAAGCCTAACAAGCAAAACCTCGCCTCACCTCGCTTAACCAGAGTTCGCGTTCCAGCTTCAAGGGGAGGCCTTGGAACAAACAGAGACTACTGGTACGCGAATCCGAACTGGTAGCGAAAGTTTAAAATTCGATAAAGGTAAAGCGGGTTGACCAACCGCTTTGGATGGAAAACGTGGCTTCATGACTGCTGCTAATAATCAGAAAGCAGGTACTGTCGCGACTTTTACTCGTTGTGGATTCACGTGACCTGGTACTGGTACTGGTACTGGTACACAATGGAAGTGTATGTAGGTGTGGTAGGCTAGCTACCTACTATTCTCTAAGCAATTAGGCACTGAAAAAGGATTGATTCGACAGCCTTATGAGTTTTAGGTGATGTGACAAGTACTGTACCGTCTCTCGTTAGATATATATAAGTGGTAGATAGTGGTAGAACTCTGCCACTTATCTTGTCATTTGGGAAGGAATTTACTAAGAGATAAGCCGCGCAGGATAAAAATCTTTTACCAGCTCACTACAGGTAATTTCAGAAAGCCCTTCCGTACTCATATCCACATCCATTTTCTCACTTCAATTCCTCATTCCGCGCTAGACATCCTCTTGCGGATTCCGCAGTAGTAAAATCATGGTGTTCCACCTTTGCCGTTTTCCCAATCACCTCCACTAGTACGATGAAAAGACCAACATTTGGGTTCCTCGTACATTCTATATTCACCCAAGAACAAAACTGCACATGACAGCATCTTCTCCCTAATTACTCGCCAGGTACTTCTCTTAAGAGCTCTTAGGATTCCGAGAAGTAGCACCCAACAGGCCCTTGCTTGAGAAAACATAACGATTCACGAAGACTCTTTTTGTAAAACTGTTTAAGCCAAAACATTTAGGGACGATTAAGTTGAGTATGGCAGACTTTTGGTACGATGTGTCCAGAGTATCGTCCACGTTTCTTAGTCGATTTGTAAAAAGAAGGATGGGTGAGAAATATCATTAAACCTGAAGATGAACACTACGGTGGAGCAAAAGGTATTATTGCAAGTTCGCATTGAAGAAAAACGTTACTGTATAATGCCAATTCTAGTGCTACCCATTCCTTGGCCTTTTTGTGACAACGAAGCCCCCAAATCCAAACCGAGAAAACCATATATCTACAGTCTGCTTTAACAGGACAAGAAAGAATCATTCCAATACCAACGCCTTCCCCACCCATGCATAATAAAAGTTTTTAAAATGCAATAAAATACACCCTTTTGAAACATAGTCGTCCAATCAAATGAGATTATCTTTAATCTTGCTCCATCTCATATCCTTCTGGCTTTGGCATGTTATTGATTTCGAAATATCGAGATGTGCCTAGATTGTGTTAGTTCAAATTTCAAAATCGAGTTCCAAACAACTTACAAGAATATCCTTTCCAATCGAAGTTGTCCTTTGGATTACAGTGGCACTTCAAATCCAATCTCTTCTGCTGCCCAGTCGGGCAATGGGTGAAAGGAACATGGTAGTAAGCAATATCATTGAAGAAATGGATTTCTTCCTTCTTCAACAATAACCCAGCAGCAATTGAGTGGACTGGTGCATCACCCCAACGTTCGTAGAAGAATCCACCATCTTTATCGAGGGTTTCGAAGTAATCCATGTAAGGTTTTGATCTGAGCCAGTCCAGATTACCAATTTCAAAGTTGGACCACATGTGACAATGGTTGTAGGTGGCTCCACCATCGTCGCTCAAGAATCCCATTGAATTACCCTCGGAAATGTGTTCTGGATGCTCTTTCATAAATTTCTTGGTGCTGTCCCACAACGTTGGGATAGTCTCGACGTACTCATACAAACTGAGGACGAAACTGTACTTTTTCTTGTTGTCGGCCATGAATTTGAATGCATCATAGTCAATATCGCAGAAAAGCTCGACGCTTGGCTCCACACGCCAGTACCACTCGTAGTTAAGCATGAGAGGCTGCCGGAAGAAAAATCCGGACTCGAAACGACACATGTGGCGGTAGCTGACGGAGTCTCCGTAGATAATCTTGCGCTGAGCCATGTCCTCACGAACCTTCTTGGCCCTCTCCTGATCAATGTGATCGGGGAAGGACCAGTGCTCCTTGGGAATCTCCCCGTAGTGTGTTTTGCCAGAAACTAAGGCTGTGGTGACCTTCTTGAATTGCTCATCGAAAGGCTTGTCGTTTAAGAATACCCAGTCGTAATGAAATTTGCGGTTGAAACGATCCTCCACCTGTCGAATCGACCTTGCAATGTCCCAAATATCCGTGTTTCGTGCCAAAGTCACAAATGTTGCATTCATTCTGGGTCCTCCAGCAGTCGCAGGAGGAAGTCCTGGGGACACATTTGGAGAAGATCCTGTGGCAGCCGCGGCCTCTTCACCAGCCTTCGTTGGAACTCCCTCCCATGCCGTCCCACTGCCGGGGACCGGCATTTGCGGATTGGTCGGTGAATTTGACATGAAAAAGATGACAGCGAGGCCCTATTTCTTCTGGTCAATAGTTGTCCCTGGGTAGTAGATGGATTTGAAGCAGGCGTCGCATGAATACTGCCGGAGGAACGTACAAAAAATGCAAAGAGAATATATCTCAGATATCTCGCGGTTCCGGACGCCATGATGGACTCGTTGCCAAATGGCACAGTAACAGGAAGATTGAAGCCTTGGTGAGACTGGCGATGTCTGGAATCGAAGAGGACAGGAATCAACGGGCCTCTGCCCTGGCTCTAGGCTCCGTACTTGAACGCCAAGAAGCCGAGGATGTGGATGTGGATGTAGTCTCGTATGTTTACTTCTATCCACCAGGAGCCGCTGCTCTCGCAGAAGTGGCAAACTGAGATCTCGAGGAGGAAAAATGTGGTGGTGATGAGTTGGAAAAGAAATGGTGATGGGATCGAGGAGAAAGGGGTTAACGTTTGTCCACGTCCAGAGTTTGGGGGCATCGAAATAGCATCTACCTAGGTACCTATCGTACCTAAGGTTTTTGCGGTCCTCCGTATGTCCCCCCGGTCCGTCAGATGCAGGGGGGCAAAATAAAAAAACATGCGGCCTGAGGCAGCAAGGCATCAACGTGGGCGACGAGTAAACCTCATTTTTGGTGAGGCTACCTATGATGGCGTTCCCCACCACATGCATCCATGAGGTCGCCCTCTCGTCACGTCGTCACATTGAACTGGACCCAATCTCATTCATGACAATCATACCATACCTTGCCTACCCCTACTGAGGATTCACATTCACATTCACATTCACCCCTCAACTGGTTGCGGTGCGGTGCGGGGAGCCAAGCGCACGAAGAAGCGAGCTCAATTCCTTCTACCACCGACAGCACTAAAAGCACTCGGACAATTCTTCAATTCCCCTCCCCTCCACTTCTTTTTCGCAAACCACCCCCTCGCCTGCTTTTGAATCCATCTACGTTACTTACTTTTTCCTTCGAATTTTACTCTCTGCTTTACAAACCTCTGCGCAAGCACAATCCACGTTGCACTGCTCGCAGCTCTCGAGCTTGCAATTGACTTGAACGTCATGTCCTTCTTCGGCTTTGACGCCGCTCTACCCCGCGACCAGGGACACAATACTCGAGCTCCAGGCTTCTCGCAGGCGTCCGACCCCTTCGCTGGCCCTCGACCGGACGACGACGATGATGCGTGAGTACTCCCTCACCTTTGATTTAGAGTGGCGTAATGTGGGTTTGCGATTATTCACTGTCTAACACGAAAACAGACTCGACTTTGAGGATACCTACGATGGTCTTGGTGATCAATTGGACGAGACGGACGATGCCTTCAATGATGATACTTTTGGCGGGGGAGGAGGAGCAACAGCTGGTCCTGCAGCTAAGCAACCTGTAGGAAAGGACTTTGATTTCTTTGGCCAAACTGCAAAGGTCTCCGATGCCATCACCGAGGAGCAACTTCGATTTACTCGCTCGCAGCCTCCACCAAGAGCCGCCCCCTCGTATTCGAGCTACCAACAACAACAGTCTATGTCCCGGCCTACGCGAACAGGATATGAACGATACCAGGATCCCGAATATGTTCAGGAAATGCAGGTTGATGCTAACTTGTGGGGTGTTGCACCAAAGCGGCCTGCTCAAATCTCCGCTCCTTCTCATGACACACCTGTAACCCCTGGTCTACCATCTGGACGAAAGATGATGAGTTTGGAGGAAGTTGAAGCTGCTATGCGCGCACAAGCCAAGAAACCTGCTGCATCTCCCGCTCCAAGTCATATACAACCGCAAATCCACCAACAGCCCCAAGCGCAATACATGCAGCCTCAGCAATATCATGACTTTCCTCAGCAGGCTCAGCCACAATACCATTTCCAATCTGGTGGTCCTCCACGTGAAGATCCGCGACATGTGCAGAGAGAGCAGCAATCCAATCAACCTGTTCACATTTTGCAAAGATCACAACCGCCTCACGTCCAACCGAATGTTCCCACTGCTCCTTCTCAAAACTCGCAACCTACTCAGATTTTGCAGAACCCTAATCGTTATGCGGGCGAGCAACAGCAACATAGAGGTGCCCCTGCTGTGCAACGACCGGGCCACCAGCAGCATCATTCAGGCTCGCACCATATCATCACTCATCCTCAACAACTTGCCAATTTATCAGAAGAAGATAGAGCGGCATTTCTCATGGAAGATGCGAAGCGCGCCAAGCGGAACCACAAGATCTTCTTGCTATCTAAGGACAATGGACTTATGACACCCCAAGACAAGAACTTCATTACTCGTATTCAATTGCAACAGCTCGTCACCGCAACTGGTAACCCCAACGAGCATGGAACCGATCCCTCGTTGTCTGAGGACTTCTATTACCAAGTCCACAATCAAATCCGAGGTGGACCACGCCAACATCCTGGTCAGCCATTGAGTAACTTTGCCCAAACTTACCTGTTTCAAACTGGAGGGCGACATGGTGGCATGCGTCGTCAAGCACGCGGAGGTGACAATCATATGCAACGCATGGAACAACAAGTCGCTCGTGCTGTTGAGGCTGCCAAGAACAAGCCCAAGAACAAGCAATTGGTAATCGAAGGCAGTCTCGGAAAGATATCATTCAGCAACGCAAAGACTCCTAAGCCTTTACTCAACATCAAGCGCAACGACAGCGGAGCTGACTTGAACCGTCCTGGCAGTGCTGCTCGCGATCGCAAACTGAACGCAGGAGTCAGTGGAAGTGACCGAAAAACAGTTTTAACTGATATTGAGAATGTTTACAATACCCTAATGCAAATGGAGGATCACGAGCGCCATGTGCCACCGCCACTAACTGATGATATTAACCCAAGTCTTCATGGTCTTCATCAAGACTGGAATGCACGAGAAGATAAGCTCAATGCCCAGCTGTGGGCTCATCTCAAGGTGCACGCGCCTATCGGTGCCACCGCAATCCATCCATTCATTGCTTTTCTATCTTTCAGCAAAGGCAAGAAGTCCATTCCTCGTGTATTCCGCCATATCAACAATGAGCAGAGAACTACCATCCTTACCATGATCGTTGTACACCTCGATCAATTGGATGTTGTTCGTCAAGGTCTTATTCAAGAGGGGGAGATACAATTGGACTCGTCTTCTCGTGAAAAGGTTGAGCTGTTCTCCCTTGCAGTCATGCCAACTCTTTTTAGCTTTTTGAATGAGATTGGTTTGGCTATTGTTACTGGACTCTTGGGTCTTGTTCGAAATAGAACCAACATTGACCATGTCGCTCGGACCAGAATCGGTGTTAGCATGTTGACAATGCTTTTGAGCCGAGCTGAAGTCATTAAACCAGAGGCAGATGCGCAAGAGTGGGAGCAATGGTAAGTTTGTTGAATCGAGTCTCGCACAGCCAAATACTAATGAATACAGGGTGGTCATGTACAATAGCTTTTTCGACGTCCTTGAACCAACACTTCAGCACATCTTCCCTGGCACTGTTAATACTGGCGAAGATGCTTACATCTGGCAGTTCCTGGCTCTTATCGGCATTGGAGCTAGCCCTGAACAACAACAAAGACTCGTGATGGCCGTCAAGGATCGTGTCATGGATACGGTTTCCAATGCCAAGACACTCCCACCAGCAATGTCAGTTCAGCGACTTAACAATGTCGAACTCTTCATGACGTCGATTGGATTGAGTGTTAGCATGCTTGCATGATGACATGTTTTTTATACACCTTTTATCAGCAAAACAAATTTCTTTTCTTCACAAAAGATATCTGGAAATTGGGGGGGCGAGGGTGAGATGGCTTTGTTTTCGATATTGATTGCGAATGGCCATATTACGAAATTTTTTGATTGAGCGTCGGCATTTGCGCTTTCTGTTTTTGTGTAGCGGTCAAAAGTAGGTCGGTGTTCCAGTCTGGGGGATTGATGGGGGATTGACTGGGAAGGTTTTTATGAATAGTCTCTGGGGATTGAGGGCAAGGCACGGATCTGGGGGGGCATACCAACAGCATTATTTTATTGGTGGTGATAGTTCTTCATAGCGCTTTTGAATGGGTAGAGCGGGTACGATTGCATGTAGCATGGAGACTTGATATTTAGGTTTCAGCATGAGCGGATGATGAGGTCTTTAGACTAGCATGAAGGCAAATAAATCAAAATAAAGATTCTACTCATGTCTAAACAAGGGCCGCGATCTCTATTACGGGGTTACCTATTTGATGCTTAATTTTCACAGGTTTCACCACCACTAACACCCACAACACGCAGCCTCAGGAGTACTCCCACCCTCTCCTATCCGGTGCTCTGGCTTGAATAAGGAGTACTGATTGGTCAGGATTGGAACAGGAAGGAGAATGCTAATGGGTACTCGAAAGTGTAGGCACCGTACCTCATTTTGATTCTCTGAACGCAGAAGAGATGGTCTCGGATGGGAGAGGACTGGTTCATAGGACAGAGGCAGGAGGAAGCAGAAGTGAGGTCTCGATGTGGTTATTGATGGTGGGTGTAAGTCGTGACGGGTTATGGATATCTATATCATTTGGAGAGCCTGAGGTGTCTAAGGTAGGATTACAGTAGTGACGTGAGCACTGAGGTATTCGTGACCGTAGTGAGTTGGTAAGAAAGAGTGGTGGTGGTCGTGAGTCTACTAAGGTTATGGAAATTGTAACATGGGCTCGTGATTGCGTTGATGATGTTCTTTTCAGGGGCTTTGATAGTATTTGGATTTTGAGCTTTGAATTGATGGCGTATGGGGTTTTAGGTTGATAGGTAGATAGAGAGTTAACTGCTTTGCGGAATTACAGGTACGGGATATAATATTGGATTTGTTCTGGAGGAACTCGTATGTACGAGCAGTGTGTGTGGATAGCGAGATCTTTGGATGATCATGCTAATTCCTCTGGGACTTGTCGTGTGATGTCTTTAGGTACATAAAGGGTTTGTCGCAGTAGCAGGAGTTTAGACGCCGTGAGAAATAAATCGACGTGTCTGCTTTTCTCTTATCCATTCATTAGACCTAGGTAGCAAGTCTCGTAGGAATAAAGGGAGAGACAGTTACCAAGGTAGGGAATTGTAGGGAATTGTACGAAACTTTGAGTGGGAATGGAAGGGACAGACAAGTGAGGTTGAGGAAGTTGCGACCGAAGCGCGGGGAATGGATCGTTCATGGGTCGAGAAGAGGATGGAGTGACTACCCATTGGAATCAAGCGGGGATCCTCAAGCTTAAAGGGGTTATACGCTGAGCTATAGTTAGTCTGAGTTGCTATGATTAGGGTTCTACTTCAGGTATGTGGGCATGTGGTGGGCACGTGTGAAAGGACCTACAGTCCCAGGCGCTCTAAATACTAAACAATCGAGGCCGGTCCTTATAATTATGTCTTCTTTTGCTTCTTCTTCTAGGCCTTGAATCTGATCCTATTGATCCTGATTCTGATTGTATCCCTTCGCGCTCGCCTACACCCCCCGCCCCGAGACACCTCGCTTAGCTCCAGGGAGGGCGAGGAGGGGGGTTATTATACTTTATCGGTGGTAGTAGAACGAGCTCAAGTCCATGGCTGGCGAGACTACGAAAGGACTACCAGGGGCCGGCACCGTGTCAGATTTGATACAACTGTATGGCGGCCAGGTTGAAAAAACCACTCACAACTGTCTACGAAGCGTATTTTGCCCCTATTCTTAGAGTAGGTGGCGCACGCATGAGCCGATTTGATTACCGGTTCACCGAGGGTATAAAGGAGCGAGTCCTTCGAGTGCTCCACATAAATAACCACAATATTCGTCGTATAAACTGGTATCAGCTAGCTATTTACTATTAACGTACCTGTACGAGGCAAGACTATTCAGTAATGGCTAGTAAATATAGCTAGCGTCGGAGGGAGCCCTACCTCTTAGCCAGGCACAAACACGACTGATTAAGTACAGCAGAAGAGTTCCTAGATTGGACAGTTAAGGACTTTAACCGATTCTTTGTCGCCTCAGACTACTGACCAGTCACAAGTGCAAAACAGGGGTCTAAAGGACTGTCATGTTACGTCTTCAAGTAGCGAGATACACGCAAAACACTGTTTACGACCAAAGTTTGCGCGTCCACCAAAGGCTGTACACGAAGCAATTTTTGGGGACTGGAAGAGCGAGTTAGTTATTATACCCCCTGGTACTGGCCCAAGGGGTGGAATGACAGTAGCCGACTTTTGCCAGCACTGCGCGCCTACCCTGCTCCGGTTTTACTAAGAGCAACAAGCTCTTGTTGGTCCAGTAGACGTCCACTGAGCTAGCTTAGTCCTGGGCGGCTCTCCAATCCACAATTTTCGCATGGCATAGAACTGGTTTACGAGTAGGGGGGTCAAACTTATGGACTGGCCAGCTAATATACCTGGTTTCATATGTAGCGAAATACTTGTGATTTTCCCCCATTTCTCTGAATTGCTTCATTTTCACATGACCTGTATAAAATGAATCGAATACTTGAAGAAACGTATAAAAAAGACGACAAAAAGTCGGTGGGGACACCTTTGACCCTGAAAAATCGAAGGGCGTCTAAGCGTACAAAAATCCTACCTATCTGGGTAGGAAGGTACCCGAGGCGACTGTTGAGATAACACCCCATGTGTCGCCTCGACAAAACTCACCCGCGGCCCAGATGTGCATGTTCATTTTTCATTCAAGGAAGCTGCGACTCCAACACCAAGAGGAGACGTGATGACGTGGTCTAGACCTAGACGGCTGCAGGTGGCGACTTCCTCGTTTCTCTTGGTCTCTGCGCATCCTATTGCCACTCTGTATTAGAGGGAGGTATCTTAAAAGGGAGCATACCTGACTCGGTTGTACGTGGCTGGCTTCTATGTTGGCAGTTGGGTTTGTATACTTCTGGAACTCGCTTACTAGCTTTGTATGTATCATTAGGCAGGTTCTTTGAAGTACGGTATATATAGATGGGTAGGTAAGACTACCTCAATATTACAATACAAGCTTCGAACAGTCATCTTGAAATATTGAGGATGGATACCTTGCCTTTGCGGTCACTCATGAACTCGAGTACCTAGTTTTCTGGGGAAATCGCCACTGAGTTAAGTAGATACTTGTGTCAGGACTTGTAGTACAAGTGATCTCTTAAGCTGTACAAGGATTGATGGCTATTCTTCTGACACAATGTGTTTTGTAACTTATTCTAATTTACGAGCTTTTATTTACTTCAGTCCATCCAACAAATCCTTCAACTGATCCCATTCAGGCGTCCCCTCCCAACTGTCCCTCGCCTTCCCCATGATCCCTCTCACAGCACTTCGTGCCTTCATCTTCCATCCTTTCTCCACCAATCCACCCTCGCCATCCTCTCGCTCTCTCCCCCCATAATTCTCATACGCACTAACAAGTACATCCGTAACCTCAACCACCTCCTTGAACTTCTCCTTCTCAGAAAGCCACGCTTCATCAGAAGCTTGACTGCATACCCTCCAAGCCTTCTCCGCACAAGAAAGTGCGCGCACATAATCGCGCGTAAAGAGGGCGAGTTTCTCACCGAAGGTCCAAAGAACGGGTTGGGCAGTGATGAGAGGCTCGATTTCGGTGGTGTAGAATTCTATGACTGCTCGGGCGAGACTTCCGCGAGGAGGCTCATAGATGCCTGATTGTTGGACTTCGCCGAGAAGGTTGACTCGGTCGAGGGTTGTTACTTCGTTGACTAGGGCCCGAAGAATGGAGATGTCGATTGAGCCTTCGCCCAATGTGGGAGAGCGAATTCGAATCACGTTTCTCAGGGCGAGGAGAATATCTGGGTATGAAGGGGGTGAGGTTCTGGTAGCAATTGTGAGGACATTATCCCAGATTTGCCAATTGGAGTAAGCAAGTGAGGCAGCTTTCTTATAAGCACTGAGGGATTGTCGCAAGATGGCTTTTGCATCTTTCTTCGGGGCTTGAACAGCGGGACTTTCATCATCTTCGTCTTGGAGAACGGCAGCTGATTCTTCGCCGACTGAAGCCGCGACTTTCTCGAGAGATTTGAGTTCTGTGTGTTTGGACAACAAAGCGGATCCGAGATTGGAATATGTCTTTGCGTCTGTGTCATCGATCATGATACTTTGTTGGAATGCAATGATGGCTCCATCCCAGTTTCCTACTCGCAGATCTATGTCTCCAAGTCGGGACCAGGTATCATTGTTTTGGCGATTGACAATTGTCGCTTGCAGATATGCTTCTCGGGCTTTTTCTAGGTTTCCAGTCTTAGACCAATATTCTCCAAGTGTACGTTGAGCTCGTGCATATCGGTGATTGGAAATCTCCCATGCCCGCTCCCAACATGATGGGTCTGCATTAAGATCACCAAGGATACACCATAATCTGGGAGCGTGTGGAGGAGGAGGAGTGCGCATTTCACCATCCCAGGTCTCGGCTGCAATTGCTTCGGCGTCAACATCGTATTCATCCATCTCTGGACCTTTACTTGAAAAATATAGTTGTCTTCGCACAATCTGACGAGCTTTGTCTTCTTGGCCAACGGAGTGATAACATAAGGCTACTTCAGCCCATAGCTTGAGGCGTTTGAAGATCTCCAAAGCACTAACAAGAGAACCGACACCAGACCAAGCAAATGCTAACTCGGTTTCAAGCTCCCATCGTGTTGGTGTATTGAGTTGAAAGATGTATTGCAGACGTTCTGTTACGGATGCTGTTTCTGTGGCTTTCGCCCGTGGTAGAAATTGAGTAACCCGAATTTCAGGGACCCCATCAGAAGATGATGCTGGCTCTTCAGTCGTGTCTGCAATAATCTGATCCACAATTACTTGCAGTTGGAGGACACTACGCTCTTGGGTTCTAGAACGATGAGATTCAATTCTACTCCGAACGAGAAGAGCCTGGGTGTAGATTTGCCAATTGGTTGGCTTATCAGAGAGTACACGAACGGCGTAGGGAAGGACTTCTTCGCTGTTCAATTTGTCCAGGGGTAGAAATTTATCTTTCAGAGTAGCTTCCGCAAGGAGAGTGATTTGGTCCAATGGTTTGAGTTGTGGTTGCTGGTTTGGGAGCATACCAGCCAATGAAGGTGGCAGATTATCCACTCTATCGGATGTGGGTTTGGCATAATCGATGGATTCAAGCAGTGTGTCGTCATTCAGCTGCAATGCCTTGGGCACATTTCCATCTTCATTTGACAAGCTGGTCTCCTTCACTGCCTTCGATATTCCATTCAACGACTCGCCGCTATCCTCCTTACTTTTAGCAAATACAACCAATTGAGAGATATCGTTTTGCTGGAACTTTGTTCTTTTTCCTAAGGCTCCAGAGAGAGCATAGTTGAACTCCGAAGTCATTTCCGCCTTTTTCAAGTCTTCCTTTGCTTTGATATCGAGGCCTTGCATGATATGAATCTGCGCTTTTTCTAAAAGGAACTGGACCTTGGCCTCAGTCGAGAAGGTTGAAGCGGGGGCAAAAAGCTCATCTTCAAGCTCCTTCAAGTCTTTCTCAATGACTTCCTGTAGCGCATTGGTCTCCAGAACGCGACTAAATGAAACCCCGGACAGTAACCGCTGGTGATATGAATTGATCCTGATGCGCATCCATTTCGAGTCGATAAAGCTGCCCTGAATAATCCTTGGGAAATAAACATTGAAGACCATTCGAGCAAAGCAAAAAAGCTCTAGGGAAGGTATGTGTTGATATACGGAAATCCCGTCAAGCTCTAAGCTCTTAAGACACTGGTCTCGAAATGCCTGGTCTCTCTTGCCAAAGACATTTTTCATATCCAACGGTGGTCCCGTGACATTTATTTGGAGAAACGCATTGAATGCAGCCAGACCCGCGATCAGGACCAAGACTGCGTCGGCTTCACTGCTGAGTGTTCCGTCTTGAATGGCTGCATCTTGCTGTTCTCTTGAGCCTCCGACAGTCTGTGCAAACTTCTCAAAGAGGCTTTGCGATGCGGGGCTCTCGAGCACCTTTTTGTAATCGCCATCGAGGAACGAATTGATGGGAGAAGAGAGCTCTGGAATATCCTTGAGGTAACCAAAATCCAGAATGAGGCTATCGAGGGACTTCCCGTCAAGAATGGAGGTTTGCGACATTTTGGTGTGGTTTTGGATGACTCGACACAAATTTGGAAATAATTTTTGAAGGTAAATTTGTAAGCGAGGGTGACCCAGCGCCGAGCTACAACAAGAGGGCGGCAGAAGCAAAAAAACGATTATATGCCCAAAGTCCGAAGTGAATTCAATAACATTATACTGTTGGTGAGCTGGTGAGGATCTTCAACTGAAACAATAATCCATCCATTCATTAGAATTCCGGTCACGTGATCAGTATCTACACGTGATCAGTATCTACACGTGATCAGTATCTGTCAACCACCCGGACCTGATGATTTGATCAATCCTTTGGTTTTTGGTTGATTTGATTTGATCTTCAAAATCTATTTGCAAGAAACGCAGGATGTCATGTAGGAATCACGTGCCAAGAATCTGAGATGATCTCGGTGAGTGGCGGAAGAACTACGTTTGTATGCGTAACAACTATTTCAAACAGAATCTCATTGGGCGTTTCCCGAAAAACGGTGAATTTCTTTGGGGTAATTTCTTCCAAAAATAGCATGATGGCAATACGAGATAGTTCGTACGTGGGGGCTCAATATTGTGCTGAAGCGGCGTACTGGTAGCCCGATGGAGACCCTCAGCCCCCCTTAACTCTTAGCGAGATTTAGATCCTTCCTAATGCACATACATGAATCAATTAGATCCTGTCAACCGCTTGTAGAGATCCACCATCTAGTGACTCGCAGAAAGAGGTTCACGTTCGACTGAGGCAACCAGCGCATATTCTTACCAGGGATCCTTCTAATTCGCTGCACAATAACATCACAATTAGGTAAGACTAAGCCTCCTCAACGAACATCTCACGCTTGCGAAGAATTGTGACGTCAAACTAGTACGACGTCTTACAGTCCTAGATGAGCTCAATTGTTTTTAGACATATTTTATGGGGCTTTGCTGCCTTCATTAAAAGTATTTATAAATGACCTGGGTCCTCCAATTCAGGTCGCAAATACACATTCCGCTGTCTCCGAGCTACTTTCATACATATCTTCAGAATGCCTTTCAAATTTCTATCTATCGCGCTTCTATTCGCTCGAGCAGTCACCAGTTCACCAGTCACTGAAAGAGACCTTGATAAACGAGCTCTTGAACCAGTACTCAAAACAAACTTTCCAGACCCTGCAGTTATTTACGATGTCGGAACTGCAAGCGGTTCTTTCTTGGCCTTTGCGACAGAAGGAAACGGCCATAAGGTTCAAGTCGCACAAAGCTCTAATGGCTGGGGTGGACCATGGAACCTACTGAACAGAGATTTGCTGCCAAATCCAGGAGCCTGGTCAACGGGGAATGCAGTCTGGGCTCCAGATGTTCGAAAGATTGGCTCAAAATACGTCCTCTACTACGCTGCTCAAACGAAAGCAGATGTCACCAAACACTGCGTAGGAAGCGCAACTGCAGATAATGTTCTGGGTCCTTACACGGCACAATCTGAGCCCATCGGCTGTCCTCTTGTTGCTGGTGGAGCGATTGACATTTCTGGTTTCACGGATACGGATGGAAAAAGATACGTGGTCTATAAAATTGATGGAAACGGCCTCTGCGGAAACCCAAATAAAGGTCCTCAAGCAACACCCTTGATGCTCCAAGAAATGGCAGGAGATGGCATTACCAAGATCGGAGAGCCAATTAAAATGCTCGACAAAGGACCTGGCGATGGACCACTCATCGAAGCACCAAATCTTATCAAAGTCAATGGCATATATATCGTGTTTTTCAGCAGTAACTGTTATAACTCCGGGCTTTATGATATCAGCTATGCAACAGCGACATCAATCAAGGGCCCTTATACTAAGGCTGCACCGGCCTTGCTTTTACCAGGCAATTCTTGGGGTCTGGTAAATCCAGGTGGAGCGCAAGCTACCGATGATGGGAAAGGTTTGGTTTTTCACGCGGATTGCTTGACGAATTCTAGGTGCATGCATTATAGGGATATCAAGATTGACGGCAGAATTGTGAGTTTTGTTTAGATTGATGTAATCTAGAATGGTGGAATTCAGAGACCAAAATCGGCTTCGGTCGGTTCAAAGGTTGTTTTCACTCATAAGCATCTCATCAGCGAGATAGTAAGAAGAAAATTGTATTGTAGCATTTACGGGCTGGTTTCAAGTACGGAAACCTCAAACCCCGCAATGAGTCGAACGGGAGTATACTTTTCCAAACAAGCACTTAGCCAGCGGGAACGGGAGGGAATGAATAGCCGGTACAAGGAATGCAGGGTTATTTTGTAGCTAATTAAGCAAGTCTGGAATGTCTTTCGGAAAAGGTAGCTTAGTCGACAGTAAATTGACTGTTAGTTTCACTAAACAAGCCACGTGATACGGTACAACATATTCGGTTTATCATTCGTATGGGGTTCTAAAAAAGTGTGGAGTTATAGCTAAATATATGTGTGTGTACGTGCTGTGCTGTCTTAGACAATATCATGCGACCGTTCCCCTTTCCACTCCTGGACCTGAATGTACCGACAAGACCTGCCTATTACTCTAAACATATCCCATAAATACTTTGTCACGTGGCAGGTCACGAGGGGCGCTCCACTTCCTTTGTGGTGGAGCTCTTTCAGGTATTAGCCGAGGGACATACGCGCTAGTACTATATAAACTCGTGCTCCCTCTTATATAATTAAGTAAGCTTTTAACTTAATATAACTACTTCTTTTATAATCTTATTACTTTTTTCTTTATACTTCTAGAACTTATTATAATTCCTATTATAATCGGCTAACTATAAGGTAACTTATAGTTATAAGCCTAGTCTAGTACCTAAAGTTTAATCTAAAACTTTAATTCTATCTTCTATTATATATTAGTAAATATTAAATATTACTCTTATAATACTAAATTCGAATTTATAATAAGATTTTCTCTTTTCTTTCTTTAATTTAATTATTATAGTATATATTAATACTTCTTTATTAAACTCTTATCTAAAGCTTTATTTAAGTAAGGACTAGAATCTATAGTACTTTATACTTAGGTAACTTATAAGCTCTAAACTTATTTAGTACTTAGTTAACTCTAATATTTCTAATACTTCGAACTTCGAAATTTATAAGCCTATCTCTTATATTAAGAATACTATAGCTTATAAAGACCTTTATAAGTTTAAAGAAACTACTATATACTAAGAGTATACTAAAGCTATAGAAAATTAAAAGAAAAATCCTAAACTAGTTAATAAACGTAGACTACTACTAGATTATCTACTAGTTTTAGATATTATAGTAATTAATATATTATTAACTTATACTCTTTTATACTTATTTAAAACTAGTATAAGCTAGAAGAAGAGGAGCGCTAAGATACTTAGAAGTTAATTAAAGAAATTAATTAATATATTTTTATTATAGTAAATATATACTAATATCTTAATATAATAATAACCTTAGAGTATTATAATAGTAATAAATAATATATAACTTAATTTATAATTTATAAGCTAGTCTTTACTTTAAGACTAACTATAGAGATTTAAAAAATCTATACCTAGTAAAACTATTTTTAAGTTCTTATCTTTATTAAAAACTAAAATACTAATTCTACTAAGTAGGTTTAAAAATAAAATAATATATATAACTAGGTATACTACTTAATTATTTCTAACGTTAATAAACTACTAGTAAAAAAGAAATTTCTTAAAGTAGTTATATATGTTTAACTATTATAAGCTTAATAATAAATATCTAAAAATATAGAATAAATAACTCTTAAAAAAAACGTAGCTCTAACTAAGAAACTTACTAAGGTTTTTCTTAGTATTATAAAGAATATAAGCTTAACTACTAAAAGAGCTAAGAGCTATTAGGTCTATACTATAGTATTAGATAAACCTAATAAGAAGCTAAGTAGAGTAATATTAGATTATAATAAGTACTTAATAAAATATTCTTATTTAAATCCCTTTTATAACTTTAGTCTAAAGAAGTATTATTAATTAGAATATATTTTAACTAAATACTATAATCTATTTTTAAAGAAACCTATAGCTAAGAAGTATAACTAAGATATTTTTACTAAGCTCTAAGAAAATAAGTTTAAAGAATTAAAAAAATAACTTATTTAATAAAGTTAGCTTTACTTAAATAAGAAAATAAGAATTAAAGTAGATTCTTCTAAAAGATTATCTAAGTTATCTTTTGTGACGACACGTACGATATGTTGCCCGTGGGCGTCCAAGGTGTAGGTTATGGAATCGTAGAACTGTCTATTCGAAGATTCTAAGCTAAGGAGAAGAGGAGAGCTCGAGGGAGCTTGAGTCTACATACATGGTGTGGGTCGCTAAGCGGCGCTAAGAGGCGCCACGTGATACAAGTGGCACGTGATGGTCAGAACCGTCACATCTTTCTTATCTTTATATATTAACGCTATTTTAGACCTAGCTTTAATAAATATATTATCTAGTAATCTATAGTAAAACCTTAGAGTATACTTTATTATACTTAATTTTAGTTATTACTTACTAAGTAGAAGTACTTTACTAAATAACTATAGAGTACTTTATTTTATTAATAGTAAATTATTACTTATTCCTAGCTCTTTTAAGCTAGCTAGACCTAATAAGACTATTAAAGCTAGAACTTCTTATATAAAGATTTTAAGTTATAGGAAATATATTATTAAAACAGTAATAAATAAACTAAATAAACCTAGAACCTAGGACTTAGTACTTAAAAAGGTTATTATTATAAAAAGAATCTATATTAATATTATATTTAAAGTTATTTTATTAAAGAAAAAATTATAGTTTTTATAATTAGATTATTCGTTAGTATAGCTAACGTTTTATAGTAATTAGAGGGCTTAGTAAAAGTTACCTAGGTATAAAATATTTATAGGATTTTTATAGTTTATATATAGCTTCTAATTAGCTAGAAGACCCCTATAATTAATATAGCTAATATAAATTCGTATTTATAAATATAATAAGGATCTAGTAAGCGAAGATAGCGAAGTAATATATAGACTAGGAATACTAAAAGTATAGAATATACTCTCGCGCTTATATTAAGCTAGAATCGTATATAAAACGTATATCCTTTAAGTATAAATAATCTAAGGTTTCGAGCTATATTCGAATATTCTTCCTATACTTTTACGATATCTATAGGTAGTATAAGGTAAGTAAGTAGCTACGTCGTATAATTATAATAATAGTAGGAGAGGGGGCGCTAAGGTACTAAGCGTACGGGCTAGGAATACTAAAACCACGACCGCTACCTATACGTACTACTCTCGCGCCCGTTTCGAGCTAGAATTATATATAAAACGTATATAAGTTAGACATAGATAATTTAAGGATTTCAGCTATATTCTAGTGTTTTTACTATGTTTTTACAATATCTCTAGCTAGTAGAGGGTAGGCTAGAAGCTACGTACGTATAAGTATAACCGTGGATTTTAGTAGGGTATCTACCTAACGGATACGAGGTATTAACTAAGGCTAGGTATATTACGTAATTATACACTAACAAAACTACCTAGGTATAATAATATCGCGATTTTATAATAGTATTTAGCCTTAGAATCGTAAACTATCTTATTCTAAGGTAGATACTAATAAACTAATATATATATTACTCCTAGAGCGTAGCGAGCTATAGGGGTTTAGGGGCTAGCCCCTAAGAAAAAAAAGGCTATAGGTAAGTAGACTAGGGTAGAGGCGGGTAGGTTACGTAGGTAGGTAAAGCCTCGAGCTACTTAAAGCTTTTATATAAGGATCTAGTACTAAGCGAGCGCTAACGCTTTATTTACCTTAGTTAAGGGAGATTACTTATACTTTATATATTAGATTAGTAGTAAAATCTTTAGTAGTTAAATAGTTAGAGCGTAAGCTAAACCTAGTTTTCTTTTAATATAAACTTATTTCTACTTATTTATAATCTCTAATACTAAGTATAATAATATATCTAACTTTTAATTAAAGGAGAAGACTATTTAGACCTTCTTTTAACTATACTTAACCGAAAATAGATAATATTATTATATAGTACCTTTATTTAGAATATACTAGTAAAAAGGTACTTAAGGAACTTATTTTTTATATATATAATATAAAACTCTAAAGTATATTATATATTAAGTATAAGACTTATACTATTACTTATATATTATAAGTTATATTATAATAACCTTTAGAGAACCTACTATCTTATTCTTTTTAGAAAGTTATCTAAAATCTATTCTTTTATAAATTAGAATTTAATAAATATACTATATTACTTCTTATAAAGGTTATATTTAATAAAAAACTATATATTTACTAGTTAATAAATAAATTTTTAATAAGTATCTTTAATAGCCTTTAATACTTCAAACTATAAGTTTACTATTAGTATTAATTATTTATTTATATCTTAAAGTTAAATAATAAAAAAGTAGTTATTAGAATTAAAGGAGATACCTTATTTAAGGCTTAGGCTAAAAAGTAAGATATAAAGCTTAAATTATCTTTTACTTATACTTATAAACCTAATAGTTTAATTAAGTAAGTAGAATAAGAGGTTACTATATACTTTATTAAAATATTAACTAGTATAAACTTATTATTAAAACGTTAGCCTAAATCTATAAGGGCTATAATATTCCTTTATAACTAAATACTATCTAAATACTATAGTTAGAAATTACTAAATAAGGTTTTATATTTCTAGTTCTAGTAGTACTTTTATTAGTATAACCTAGAAATTACTATTTCTATTATATTCGACCTAAAATCTAACTAGAATAAAATCTATATATATAAATATAAAGTATATTTATTTATTAAAAAAAGAAAAGTAAAGAAAAAAGTAAAAGCTTTTAAATAAAAACCTTATAAGTATATAAAGTATTTAGTAAAATATATTAATTATAATATTTATTAAATCTAAGTATTATAACTTAATAGAGTTATTATTACTAGAAATATAATATTTAATAAATCTATCTTTTATAATAAAGTAAGCGAACTAAAGGATATCTATTTAATTCTTATTATAAAAGATATTATTAAAACTATTACTAAAAATAAAAAGTAAATTACTAAAGCTATTATAAAATATAAGATTATATTTAGTAATATACTCTAAATAACCCCTAGAATTATATAGAATATAGTAACTACTAAAACTATATAATATTCTATAAATACTACTAGTAATATACTAGGTAATTTAAAGCTACTAGATAGAGATAAAAGATCTAATAATAATAAATAATAAAACTAAAGATTCTATAATAATAAACTTTTAAAAAATAAAGCCTAAGAAGGATTAAAATACTTCTAGTCCTTAAAAGTAACATTTACTTTAATTATTATCTTAAAATATAAAATAAACCTAACCTATTACTAGAAGAGCTTAATTATAGTAGCTATTATATTCTTTTTATATTTATAGAACTTAACTTTAAGTAAAGAAATACTTAGACTAGTTTTATTTATAAGTTTAAATTACTTTACTACCTTTTTAATATATATATTATATAAGAGCTAGAGTTTCTTTACCCCTCTATCTCTAATAACTCTTATACTAAGAAACTACTTAATATTATAAAGGTTATATAGTTTATATATTTAGCTAAGCTTAGTAATTAAGGTCTAGGCCTTAAGTTTATTTCTTTTATAATATATAAACTAGATATTATTTATAAAAAATAATATAAAGATAGTATATTTCTTAGTTATATATATATAAGGCTTTTTTATATAAGGAATTATTCTAAAGATATTTCTTAAAGTAGTTATAAACTTATTAAACTAAAGTACTAAAAAGTCTTAGAGTTTATATAAGGTATAGTTAATTTTTAATACTATTTCTTTCTTTTTAAATCTATTTAGTATTTAGTATATAACTAGTATAATTTCAGTTAATCTAGAAGTATTAATAAATATATTTATTATATTATATTACTTTAATTCTAAGTTAAAGTATATTATTATTACTATAGTAAGTCTAAATAACCTTAAAGTAAGTATAGCTATATAAGTAGATATAATTAAATTATTTAGCTATAAATTACTATATATTATTATATATAAGTAGTAGTATATTAAGAAACTATTCTTATCTTTTTTTATATATAAATACTTATTAAAGTAACTTTAAATATTTTAATTTTAGTTTAGTATCCTAGATTTTCTTAGGTCTTAATTTTATTTAAGTAGTCTTATATAAATTATTAACTATATTTATAAAATAATAACTCTCTAAAGTTTCTAGGCTTCTTTAGTAACTTACTTTTATAGATCCTAAGAATATTTAGTTCTAATACTAGTAATTCTAATATTAGAAAGTTAAATTTAATATTTCTTTAGTTATTTTTAAGTAAGTTTTATATTATAATAAATATAGCTTTAATATTACTAAGGTTATATTTAAAAAGTAGTAGATAAGTATTTATAAATAGATTCTAGTAATCTAGAAAACTTAATACTAAGTTATAAAATAGTATATCTAATAGTAATATATATATTTTATTACTATTTTTATCTTTTTTAGTTTATAATCTAGTTCTTATTTAAGTACTTAGTATACCTTTAGTTTTACTAGACCTATTTCTATATACCTTTTTAGGCTTAGGTATAGAAGTTATACTTAAACTTATAGTTTATAGTACTTCTTACTTAACCTTACTAAGTAAAGGTTATATATTTATCTCTTTTATAGCCTAAGTTAATAATTATAGCTAGGATTCTAAGAAAGCTTTATTAATATTTTCTTAATTAAACTAGTCTAATATAAGATTTTCTAATTTATAAGCTTAGTTTATACTACCTAGAGGACTATTAAGTAGCTCTTACTACTCTTCCTTAGTAGCACTTCTAGGAGAACCTAGTAAATAGCTATCTTACAATTCTTAAGGTTATTCTAGCTCTAGTATAAGTTCTAGAGTTAAAAGTCCTTACCTAGGTATTATAAGATCTAAGTTTACCTTTAAGTTTTATTTACTTACTACTTTTATATTTTCTAACTAATCTATCTCTAATCTATATCTAAGTAGTAGAATAAACTATTAGCTGTTTCTATAGTATAAGGTTCCTAGTAATCGAGTTTTTAGTAGAATATAGGTCTAACCTTTTAGTTATAGCTTCTAATACCTTTTTTACTAATAATATAGTAATAAGATATATATTTTATAAATATATTATTTTATTATTTAAAGAGTTAATTATATAGAGAGCTACTTAATAAGATACTATTACTACCTCTTCTACTAAATCTAAATTAATTAAAGTTAAAACCCTAGCTATAAAGACTATAATACTCTATTAGTTATTTAAAGAGCTATAACTCTAGGTAAGAGATTTATAAATAATATAGTATAATAATATATAAATAATTTATCTAGTTATAAGAAAATACTAGTATATATCTACTAGGCTCTATTATATTAATATTTAAAATATATAGCTATAATAAAAGTACTAGTAAAAGAGCTTTAAGCTTATATATATTCTAACTAAGGATATACTTATAGATAAAATAACTTAAAACCTTTTATAGATTAAATTTAAGAACTTTATTTAACTAATTAACCTTTAGAATAAAAGCTTACTTACTAGCTTACTTAATTAGAAGTTATATAAAGTTAATTCTAAGCTTTAAGAGTTATCTAAAATTAGAATCGAATCTACTTTAGCTAAGGGGTAATACTACTTAGAGTATAGTATTCTTATTTTAATAAATTCGACTTTTATTAAATCTATATTCTTTTATTTATTAATTATTAAAAACTTATAGCTATTATAATTATAATTAGTGTGACGGGGCAGAACGACGTGTAATGGTAGAACTGATCCATTCTTAGAATACTAAGGTAAAGAGCTAAGACAGCTCTGAACGATGCTAATATACAGGATTCTGCCAGGCGGTAAGAGCTCACGTGGCAGGTCTAGAACCAGAACTGTCACATTACCCCCCCCTTCAAGGAGAGCTCGTCCCCGAGCTCTGAAGCTCTGGAGATAGATATACTTGTCCATCTATGTATCTACTATTATAATTATCTGTACCTAAGTCTATATCCTTGCCTATATCTTTCCACCAAGGCAGCCGTAAGATGCCAGCTCTGTAATAGCAGTCAGGTGCCAGCTATACGCCGAGTTGCCTAAAACACTCCATGTTTTTCGCATGATATTGATCTATATGTTCTGCTAAGTGACTAGCATGCGCTCCTACGATTTTGTTAATTGTTGAAGAGTAGGCTTTGAGAGCTTTCGTAATATCGGGAGGAGGAGGCTTTAAGAGTTGTCGGAAAACAATGTAGGCAAAAGCAAGGAGGTCTACTTGAAAAGCTTCCTTCGTCGGGGTGTAGG